>JACEFZ010023198.1:185000-195000 GCA_014155875.1 Cepaea nemoralis | reverse complement strand
GGGTCGTGTATTCTTTATGGCTTCTTGCAGCTTGTCTAGTGTTTGCAACTAGTGGGTAGAATTGATGTTGACACCAGGTTCTTTAAAGTCGGCCAACAAAAGCCCTTCATGGTAAAAAAAAAATGCGCTCAGCATAATTTTACCAGCGGAAACCTGTAATTTGAATTGTTTGTCTTTTGGTGATTCAGCATGCTTCCATTGCATGCTCTCTCTTTTGCTGCTCGACTCAAAGTGGTGACACCATGTTTCATCGCCTGCCACTATGCGGAAGAGAAATGCATCACCCACCACTCTGTAACGCAGCAAGCTGTTCAAACACCATCCCATGCGTGCCTCTTTTTGGTGGTCGGTCAACACACCTTACGATATTGCAGTTTCTTACGAACGACCTTTTAAATTGTCCCAATTGACACATTAAATTCTTTCGCTAGCGAACGTATGCTTCGACAATGGTTCATGTTTACTGCTGCATCAATTTTGGCGATGATTTTTTCTGTTGCAACAGTATGCGCTTGACCCGGCCGTCAAAGATCGGTCGTGAACTGACGTCCTTTCCGAAACATTCGTGCCCAGTCTGTGAAAGTTGTCTTTGACACACATATGTTACAGTGCGCTGCCTGCATTCTTCGATGAATGTCCACTGGTCGACATTCTTCAAAAGAAAGAAACTGAATCTTTGAGTTTCATTGGACGGATTTTAGATCAACCCAGCCATTTTCTCAACTGTCAGAAACAGAATATATGCACTATGGGACGATAAGCATGAGCTCTTTTATTCATTGGTCAGTACTTATCACATGATCATGTTCAACGTACGCAATTATGCGCCATGCGGCAAGAATGGATTTCAAATGAACGCCCCTTATTCAATAAAAGTATCAGACAGATTACTAGTTTTTGGCCGTAGTGTGTTTAGAAAACGGCTGTAGTGGGCGATTACAATGGCTGTAGTGGATTATTAAAGCGGCTGTAGACAGTTATTACAATAACATTAGAAGACAGATTACATGTTTCCGGCTGTAGTGGGTTATTACAATTACAATAGTAGACAGATCACATGTTTCCGGCTGTAGTGGGTTATTAAAACTACAATAGTAGACAGATTACATGTTTCCGGCTGTAGTGGGTTATTACAATTACTATAGTATACAGATTACATGTTTCCGGCTGTAGTGGGTTATTACAATTACTATAGTATACAGATTACATGTTTCCGGCTGTAGTGGGTAATTACAATTACAATAGTAGACAGATTACATGTTTCCGGCTGTAGTGGGTTATTACAATTACAATAGTAGACAGATTACATGTTTCCGGCTGTAGTGGGTTATTACAATTACAATAGTAGACAGATTACATGTTTCCGGCTGTAGTGGGTTATTTCAATTACAGTAATAGACGGATTACATCTGATAAAATGATGGGATAAGTGCAGCAATGTTGGTGGAAATTATGTTGAGAAATAAAGGGACAATGTATGTATAAACATAAACTGGTTCAAGATGTTATCATATTTAGTTATTCTTCTACAGCTATTTGTGACTTACTTATTAACTTACCGTCGTAAGTGCAAGTTATACTAACATTGACTTGATGATGATGATGATGATGATGATGTTGATGATGATGGTGATGATGTTGATGATGATGGTGATGGTGATGGTTATGGTGATATTGGTTATGATGACATTTATTGATGATGATGTTGATTATGATGATGTTGGTGATGGGGATATTTGTGATGATGGTGATGATTATGTTAGTAATGATGGTTATGATGATGTTAGTGATGATGATGTTGATGATGATGATGTTGGTGATGATGGTGATGATGATGTTGGTGATGATGATGTTGGTGAAGATGATGTCGGTGATGATGGTGATGATCTTGGTGATGATGGTGATGATGATGTTGATGTTGACGTTGGTAATGGTGATGATGATGATTTTGCTGATGATGATTTTGGTCATGATGGGATGCTGATGTTGTTGATGATGATGTTAGTGGTGGTGATGATGATGATGATGTTGGTGATTGTGATGATGATAATGACTGTTATGATAATTATGACGGTGATGATGATGATGGTGGAGATGGTGATTATGAAGATGATGATCACGATGATGATGATGGTGATGAGGATGATGATGGTAATGATGATGCTGGTGATGATTATGATGATGGCAATAAGAATGTTAAGGATGATATTTATGGTGGTAATGATAATGTTGATGTTGATGATGATGATGATGATGATGATGATGATTGTGGTGATGGTAGTTGTGTCTGTGATGATGATACTGGTGATGGTGATGATGTTGCTGATGAAACAGATCATGATGATGATGGTAGTGATCTTGCTGAAGATGATAATGATGACAGCGACGATGACGATTCTGACCATAAACAATGCTCTTGAACTATACACATCTTTTTATCTGTCTGTAGGGAATTCCATAGCTCTGAGAGTCAATTCTGGTGAAAGAGTCTATGTGAAAGTTCACTATCCATCCACCGTCCACGGAAGCGGTCTGAATAGATACACTACATTCACTGGCTACCTGGTTGCAACAGCAGGTATGTACATCTTGCTGGACATAACAACATATGTGTGAATATTACTGGATAGAACACCTTGTGTGTAACTGTTACTGGACATAACCGCATGTGTGTAAATGTTGCTGGACAGAACATGATGTGTGTAAATGTTGCTGGACAGAACAGAATGTGTGTACATTTTACTGGACAGAACACCTTGTGTGTAAATGTTGCTGGACATAACTGCATGTGTGTAAATGTTGCATGGACAAACAACGTGTGTGTAAATGTTGCATGACAAAACAACATGTGTGTGAATGTTGCATGACAAAGCAACATGTGATTCCGTCCGTTGGCTCACCGGGTCACACAAGGGTAACAAACAAAGACTCCAATCGTAACCCGCCATCCGTGTCTTAGGAGGCCACTAAGGAGACATGGCGTGGGACTGGACACCTCATCTCGTAGACAACATTAGCCCCACAATCTGTC
Organism: Cepaea nemoralis; assembly: GCA_014155875.1. NCBI lineage: Eukaryota > Metazoa > Mollusca > Gastropoda > Stylommatophora > Helicidae > Cepaea > Cepaea nemoralis. Next base: position 191,969 of record JACEFZ010023198.1, on the reverse strand, counting down.
AGCGGGGGCTGGACATCAGGGCTGTGGAGATTGTACCAGGGATTGGTGGAATTTAGGTCTGTGTCCATTGTACCATTGATTGGTGAACATTAGATCTGTGACCATTGTACCAAGGATTGGTGGACATTAGGTCTGTGCCCATTGTACCAGTGATTCGTGCACATTAGTTATGTGACCATTGTACCAGGGATTGGTGGACATTAGATCTGTGTCCATTGTACCAGTGATTTATGGAATTGCTTGTTATGGTTATAGTACACATGTTTTCTGAGCGACAGAAGTATGCATATTGTACAACGGTTTTCTGGACTAATAAATTGCGCATTGTATATGAGGATGTATTGAACATTCAGGATGTACTCACAGTACCTTGCATTTCTGAACACCAAGATTGTGTCTCTTTCATTAAGGTTTGCTGGACATAAAGATTGTGTCTATCGTACTAGGCCTGTCGCCACAATAAGAGTGTGTCTATTGTACCACGATTGTCTCCACTATAAGATTGTGTCTATTGTACCATGACCGCCCCCACAATAAGATTGTGTCTATTGTACCATGGCTATCCCCACAATAAGAGTGTGTCTATTGTACCATGATTGTCCCCACAATAAGATTGTGTCTATTGTACCATGATTGTCCCCACAATAAGATTGTGTCTATTGTACCATGATTGTCCACACAATAAGATTGTGTCTATTGTACCATGGCTATCCCCACAATAAGAGTGTGTCTATTGTACCATTATTGTCCCCACAATAAGATTGTGTCTATTGTACCATGATTGTCGACACAATAAGATTGTGCCTATTGTACCAGTGTGTGCTTGACAAATCGAATGTGACTATCGTACCATTGCACCAGGACAATATCTATTGTACCAGAGTGTGTATGGCACCAGGACAATATCTATTGTACCAGAGTGTGTATGGCACCAGGACAATATCTATTGTACCAGAGTGTGCATGGTACCAGGACTATATCTATTGTACCAGAGAGTACTTGGCGCTAGGGCAGCATCTATTGTACCGTAGTTTGCTTGGCACAAGGGTCATTTCTATTGTACTAAGATTTTCTGAACACCAGCGCTGTATCTAATGTATCCGACGGTGCTTATCTCCTGGGATACAACTGTGAGCAATGTCTAGTGCTGCCAATAGTTGTGATTGTATTGTTAGGTCACGGCTAACATGTTCCCACAGAAACATATCGGTGAATAGCAGTACCTCAATATAAGACACAGATGCGCAAGTAAACAAAAACAAAACCAAAATGTGTCCTTTTGTAGAAACTTGCTATGGCTGTGTGAAGTGTTGGCTCCGTCACATGTGTCACGCCTGAGTCTACGGGGGATAGGTGGCCAGTCTTTCTACCCCGTAGCGAGCGACGAGTCCGGGTTCGAACCCCCGACCGACCTCGCTCATACCATTGTCAGTGACAATTAGGTCAGGCTCCACCAATACCAGAATATAGGGCAGTCATTGTCAGTGACGATTAAGTCAATTCACACCAATACGAGAATATAGGGCAACCTTTGTTCACATTTTTCCCCAGGAAATGTCGCTTTCTCTGCGGTGGTCAACGATGACAGGAACTATCAAATTAATGACATTGTGAAGTTCGACAATGTTCTCGTAAACTATGGCAACGCATACAACAGTGACACCGGCATCTTCACCTCCCCCAAGGTAAGCCTTCACTTGTTCTCCACCGCCCTTGTTAGTCTGTAGTGCTTGCGTGTCTTCATCGGCATCAAATGTTTCTCAAGATACCGGTATGTTCAATTATTTATTCCACGTTTCCATTCGACATGTTCTTCACATTGCTAATTGGTAGCTTCACTTTAGTTTGTTAGCAGAATGTCTCCACATTAACTATGGCGTAAGGGAGGCAACACTTGAGATTAATATGTTATTCAAGAGATGTCTCCTTTGTCTGTCTGGCTGTCTAAATGACCGCTCTCCATGCTTCAGAATTCTTAATGTGCAATCAGCCTGTCCGAGTGTGTTTGTCGCAAGTACACGAGTACTCGCATATATAAATGAGTACTTACATATATTCTTCAGTGTCTGGAATCTTGTCATTTGATCTTCAGTAGCTTCCTAAGGCAGACTGTGTGGAAGTGGTTTAATTTCCTAGCGTGTCGCTGGTCCAGGCAGATGATGATTAGAATGTTGAGTTGTGTTGACTGTTGACTTCTGTTGGTTGTTGTCTGATGTGAATTAGCCGGCCCCCAAGTCTGCCATGATGTCACTAGGCGATCTCGATTGTGAAATACTGTTGTCTTGGAGATATATTATGGCAGGTGGAATAACTGTGACTCGTCTCGAAATAAACTAGAGAAATTGATAACAATTGGCAAGAATGAGGGGAAAAAAAAACAAAACAAGGGTAAGGCAGAGAAGTGAATATCAGGATGGCTTGAAAACATGGCATGGTTGGGACAAGAACAAAGAACAGATCAACCACTCTGGTGATCCTTTAAGATAGCGAAAAATGATCGCCCATGCTTACCGGCTTGGTGCATGATACTGATAATGATGATGATTATGATGATAAGTAACGGCTGTCTGGCCATAATACCTTTAGAAAGTTGTATTTGTATGTTTCTTGTGTCTGCCCAAGAAGTGTTCAGTATGACAATTGGCAAGAATTTCAGGAACCTCGCCGATGCAACGGAGTTTGTGTATTGAGCTGAGTTTCTCCAGACTCAGGTTTGAGTTAGGAGGAAAACGGAGCACTTATGGGTTAAACCGTGTGCCGTGATGTTGATCCAACGACTAAAACTATACTAAAAACTAGTGTTTAGTATTCGTGTGTACAATCACATCTCATGTGCCCCAAAGGATCGTTTTTGTATTTGTTTGTTATTTACTAAATGTTCTTTATTCACATCCGCACGTTAAAATGGATTCTGTGTGTCGCAAGAGTTAATGTTTCTAACCTCCAATGACTTGGGTTTATTGAAGATGTCCTTCATTTTATAACGTACAAGTTTGACTTAAATGCGATGTTACAATACAGGGGTAAATGTCTAACCGAGTTGTCACATCAGTAGCCAGGGACAATAACAACATCAGATAGAAGATGTATAAGAGGAAGAACGAACGAACGAATGAACGAACGAACGAACGAATGAACGGACGAACGAGTGAACGAACGGACGGACTTTATTTTAAAGGGTAGCAAATTGGGCACGAAGGCCCGTCTTACACTCGGCCCTTCCAATAACTCATCATTCGTTCATCAATAGTGCATAATACATTTACATAGGAAAGAAAAAAACACACATTGTCAAATGAATGTTGTAAACATAAACAATGAACATTATTATTTTATGAGAAACACCCCCACCCACCCATCCTCCACATCCCACACTCAAGCACACACCCCACCTGCACACATCTGCCCAGCGACACACACACACACATCTCACACTCACCACGCAGCAGCGTTTCAGAAAATAAATAAATAAATAAATAAATAAATAAATAAATAAATAGGTGTGTGCAACAAGACATAACCGTTGAATGTTAGAAGAAGTGTAGTGAACTGTTATAAGGAACCTGTTTTATAGTAGGCGGTAAATCATAGAAGGTGAATAGATAATCAGGAAGAGCTTGGAAGCAACGGGGATGTGGTTCCTGAAAAGTTTGTTACGAATTCCTTGGACTGCCAGGGTAACAACTAACGATTGCCAGGAAGAGGCTAATGAAACTAGAACACGATATATAACATAAAGAAACAAACAGACAGCAGTCTTCATTTTTCAAAATTGTTCTACATCAATAGTGTAGTGAGACTTTACAAACACCCAGTATATATACGTACACACATTCTGTTCTGTCCAGCAACATTTACACACATCATGTTCTGTCCAGCAACATTTACACACATCATGTTCTGTCCAGCAACATTTACACACATACAGACAGACAGGCAGGCAGGCAGGCAGGCGGGCGGGCGGGCGGGCAGACAGACAGACAGACAGACAGACAGACAGACAGACAGACAGACAGACAGACAGACAGACAGACAGACAGACAGACATAACATGTTGTATCGGTTGTTCAACAGACAGGCCTGTATGTGTTTCACGTCCACGGACTATCCCGCCCCAATACTGGGTTCTGGTTCACAATCTACCGCAACGATGAGTCTCTTTATAGAGCCCATGGCAGAGTCGAGCAGGGCTATTCCTATGGAGGTAAAACATCCTGTTGTAGTCGTTGTTATTGTATGTTGGTATTGCTGTTACTGTTGATAAAACAATACAGGCAGTAGACTGATTATAATACCACTAAAAGACTTATTAAACTGACTTAATAGAAAGATTACAGTACCATGACATTGAGTTAAATGAATGATTACAGTACCACTAATAGACTTATTAAGCTGACTTGATTGGCAGATTACAACATTATGCATGTATGAACATAGTACCATCAGTGAATTATTACACTAACAGAAGTATGTAGTTCAGAATAGCATCACCTGTTGTGTGATTGCAATAAGGGATTTATTACGTATTAGTGATGATTAATAACATTAATAGACTTTAATATACATTAATTGATTTTTAACACGAAAGTGATGATTTATTACATCAACAGTGACGATTTATTACAATATTAGTGATAATGTTTTTGCGAAAACAGTGATGATTTACTACAAAAACAATGATGATTTACTACAAAAACAGTGATGATTTTTTACAACAACATCGAAAATGTATGTCAATAGCAGTAGTAATCTTATTACAATAACTGTTTCCTAATCGGAATAATATGAGTTTGCTTAGTACAAAAATATGAGTCTAGAGATTACAATAACATGATTCTACTGATTACACTAACATGCTTGCTTGCTTGTGTTCGTTGGCGAACGCGAAGTCCTGTATGTCGGATGAAGGCATCCTGTTGTCCAACATCAGTGTGATGTCATACAGGACCTGAGGTTTGCGTGAGTATCCGTTGTCCCAATTCAATTCATTGGCACCTTGCCGTCTTGACAGACGATAGTTTGTGCTTTAAAAAGGCATAATAACTTTTAACTATGGCGGTAGCGAGTGTGACTGATAAGGCCAATTTGCGCTGTAAATGTCCGTTCACAGTGGGTGCATGTGAACACGTGGTCATTTCCACCATCATGCACCATCTTACGTCTCAAACGCTTGATGTGTGACTTTTCTGCAATAATTTTCTCCTTTGACTTTATTCCATTTCTGATATTTGCCCTCCATGTTGTCCCATGTCTGGCTTATTGGTGTGCATTACACTAACATGAGTATAAATATAATTTCAGTAGTAGTCTAATTACAAAAGAAGTAATTGTATTACAATAAATGTAGTTACCTTTTTTTTTTTTACAAAACCAGTAGTACATTGATTTCAATGAGAGTAGTGGACTGTTTACAATACAAATCATAGACAGATTACATGTTTTCGGATGTAGTGGTTTATTACAATAATGATAGTAGACAATAGTCTACAAGGTGTGGTGTGCTGCCCTGCAGCCAGCAGTGGTAGGATCTGCTAGCCTCTCCCAGGGGAGGGGGAGGGGTGAAAAGTGAAAATTAGTAGTCTGCCGATGACCCGCAGACTACACAATCCAACCCCATCTCCCCGTGGTGTAGACCGGGAAACCATGACCGCGAGATCATGGGCCGACGGGATCTGGCTCGTCAGGAGGGACGGACTCCCTTTGGTCAGATTGTTCGTCCTAAACTTGCGAATGGCCTAGCAAGCCAGCAAGGTATTTTTATACTGCTCGCAGAAGAACTAAGAAGTATAATCAGACTGATCATACATGTGTCAATAGTTACTATGAAAGCATTCTACAACACAATCTTTCTATCAACTATATGTTACCAAAGCCAATTTGGACAATGAGAGAAAAGGAGAAAAGAAAAATCTCAACAACAGAAATGAGATGCCTGAGAAGAATACATCAATGTATCAAGAAGAGAAAAAATCAGAAATGAAGACATCAAGACTGGAGTGGGGATTATAGAAGTGCTGGATTCTATTAGAAGGCAGCAGGCCAAATGGTTTGGTCATGTAAGTTGATTACCAACTAACAGTATACCACAATAGGAAATTATGTACAGATCAGATCGAAGCAGAGGAAATAGCAGAGTCCGTGGGAATCTCGATACATTAAGACAATGAACGGACACTCTCCCGCTGTTTATACTTCACCTCGACACCGTGAGGTACAAGCGCAACAAGATTAGATGAGATGATGAGATGGTAGACAGATTACATGCATTCGACTATAGAGGATTAATACAATAACAGTAGTCGACATATTGCATGGCTCCGGCTGTAACGAACTTTTTGACTGCTGTTGTGCTGGTGTATTGTGGGTTGACATAATATAGGTTGTAGAAAGAGCGTACGGCTTCGTCTTTAGTGGATCAATACACCGAGTCAGCACACATGGAAGTGGGAACGGTCAGCTCTGTAAGAACACAATCACAAGGAGTAAAATGGAAGTTGCGGAAAGAATGACTGCTTCAGCACGCGAACCAATATAAATATTTTAAACATCACAGGCATGTCGAGTAATGTTTGGTCATGGAGACGTCTAAATCCTTCAGGACAACAATCAAACCATCGATCAATTGCCATGAGCTCCGTAGGTCAGCTGACAGGAATTGACGCAGTGAGAAAGGCAACATTACTGTTGGGGTTAGGGGTCAATCTCTAGACGGAAGAAATGTGTAGGATAGGTACGAGGGCAAGTAAGGAGAGGGTGCACACACAGACACATGGGAATAACAGACATGTGGGTGTTGGGAGGAGTAGATTGTGTTTATTTAATTAAAAAAGAAAACTTTACAAGAAACAGTAATGGAGATGGAGGCCGTGCGGGAATAGAGACCCGACATGAAAAGTGAGGGAGGAATAAATGAAAGATTTACCCGCCCTGAATTGATGATGATGTTGGTGATGATGCATGTGCTGACTG
>JACEFZ010023198.1:47500-182500 GCA_014155875.1 Cepaea nemoralis | reverse complement strand
ACTCTTGAGTTCAATGAATGTCTGTAGCCAATTGACCAATCTAATGGTCCCTCATTAGTATCAAGTACCCCTGGTTGGGTAATAGCCAATGACCAATCTAATGGTCCCTAAGTCTCAGTACATTACCCCTGGTTGGGTAATAAGCCACTGACCAATCTAATGGTCCCTAAATCACAGTACATTACCCCTGGTTGGGTAATCAGATAGTTCTGCTGATACTAGAGTACTACAAGAAAACACAGTTCAAAGTCTGCATACTCTATAAATACACCATTAGAATCACACATCTATTTCAAATGGAGACAACATTGTTCAGTCTGGACAAGGATTAGTTGTCCTTTACACCTTAACAATTGACCTTAGTCTATATACGTAAGCTGGTGTAGGTCGCATCATGACCTGCCACTAAAGCTAGCGTAGGAACAGCACAAGTCTATAGATTCATCTTTCCGACGTTTAGGCGGAACCACCATAGCCTGGGTACAATCTGGTGTCTCGTATCATTGAGCATGATTGCTCAGGTGGCTGAACTTCTCCTGGCTGAAATAGAGTATCTTCTAAGTCAGAAAAACCACACAAACCATCACATTCCACATGTGCACTTTCAGGGCACCGAAATCACTTGATGATGACCTTCACTAATGATGATGCACCCTGTCACATGGTGTGGTGTAGTCAGGCGTGGTAAGCAAAGGATTCTGCCCTTCGCTGTGGTATACGAAGTGGTTTCAGGCAGACAACCAGTGTAGTCGACTGGTTCCTCAACAGGCAAACTCCTGAAAGGAAGAGCGGCTGGTGAGAGTATTCTGGCCCAAACATTGGTCCACATGCATCCTACCACTGACTACTCAACCCTCAGTCATGCTACTTAGTTATACCAATAACTAAAGCATTATCTCTATATTGAGAGTAGTAAAGCATGGGTTTCTATCAATGTCAGCTGGCCACAAAGAACAGCCCGTCAAATAGAGTAAGTACTCAGAATGACGAGACTGATCGTATGTCTCACCTATCCCTAATCATCTACCAGTTGTCGCTAACGTCACTAGTTAGAGTAATTAGTTATCCTAGTTCTAAATTAACAGAACTAAACACTAAGGTGAAGAGTCCCTGGACTCGTTCCTTACATTAGACATGTTCAATAATAAACATAATACTGATCACTGTACTATCCCTCGGGATATAGGGATAATACATGATCACATCAAGTATTTACACACACCGTTCTGCTGGTGGGACCTCCTGCCCATCCTATAGCAAAACCCTTTGGATCAGACTCTTCCCTGGAGTCAAGAAGTCTTCTTGGTAAAACATGTTCTCCACATGTTCCAAGGGTTATGTTCCAGCTCTGCCCTTCCAAGTGGATTAGCCTTGGCCTGGACCGAACTTCATAGCTGGCCTGGTCTGCCAGTACCATACTTTCATAACTTGCTTTCATATCCCCCAGATCCCATATGTCCCCGTGTCTCATGCAACCTCCTTTTGTCCTTCCATACCACTAGCTCCTCAGCACTCATTAGCACTTGTGCAAGCATGAAGGAACAGGACAGTAAGACAAGAATTTAGAACGCATGTTAATATCGCGACGGTCTGCATGGTGATCACGCGTCGAACCACTACGGCGTTCGGTATCGCTCCAAGAATTATCACATAACATGACTTAATATATATATACATAATGACACATCATATATATATATATATATATATATATATATATATATATATATATATATATATATATATATATATATATATATATATATCATCAATGACGACTTACCTTCTCACAGAATTCCAGTGTTCCACACAATTACTTCACTATTAAGTTAACACACAATAGTTACAACATTCATGGTGGCTAAGAACTAAGTTCTCTCGTTACGTAGTAACTAAGCACAACACTGTCTGAATCTCCACCTACCAACTTACCTTGCTATCTAACAGTTCTCCTTGCTTCAGTAACTGACTGACATAAGTCTAGGTTCATATCATGCACTATTAACTATGTTCTATTCTAAAACAGCCATAGTATATGCAACGATTTGCACCACATGGTAAATACTAGTTGAACACAAATCGTCAACATCACAGGCCTACATTCCCAACAGGTGATTTAACTACACACGCTGGTAAACAAACTCTACACACGGCCTAGGCTTCAGCGGCCTTATCGATCGGTCTTCTCATTTATAATGAGGTTAGAACGATTGCGTTTTGTGAACACTTATAAAGTTAAATGAATTAACCAAATAGATACCTGAATACTTAGAACCAGCCTCCAGTCAGCTACAAGAACTGTTCAACGGCACATCTGCCTCATTGCGATAACAGTCAGCTGAAATGTGGATGAGGTGAGACGCAAAACAAATGGCTCAACACAGCCCTGCGTCTTCTCTCCGGGAGAGTCATGAAGTGAATGCCTATTCTAGCCGCATTCCCCCAATCGTGTTAACTCATGCGCACGAGAAAAGAGAACTCCTTGAGAAAAGTCAACTTCTCGGAGGACATTCATTCCACGCCTAGAATTTCCAGATCTCTCTGCACGAGAATTTAGTGGTGCTCCCGGCCACACGGGTTACTCAAATTCATGTGCTCCGAGAAGATTCTAGACGGTAAATTCCCATCGGCTTCCCTCAGTCTATTTATAACTGGGAAAGTCCCCGATGACACGCCAAAATAGTGCGGGATGCCCGACGATAACAGACAGATGATCGCGGTTTCGTCACAATGATGATGATGATGATGATGATGATGATGATGATGATGATGATGATGATGATGATGATGATGATGATGATGATGATGATGATGATGATGATGATGATGATGATGATGAAGTTAGAGATGTTGATGATGACAGCAACGATGACGATTCTGACCATAAACATCGCTCTTGATTTATAGACATCTTTTTATCTGTCTGTAGGTAATTCCATAGCTCTGAGAGTCAAGTCTGGTGAGAGAGTCTATGTGAAAGTTCACTATCCATCTAGCGTCCACGGAATCGGTCTGAACAGATACGCTACCTTCACTGGCTACCTGGTTGATGTGGGGACAAATGAATAAACAATCAGCGGGGAAGTATGTCAGCAATAGATTAGCCTGAGAACACGCCAGCAATAGATTATCCTGATAACAAGATAAGGACGCAGAGAGACTTCAACACACAAGGCAGACGGACGAGATATGCTTACATGTGACATCTGCACTGCCATGGTCATTAACAGGACAATGTGTGCACAACAATAAATGACATGCTATTAATGAATAAAGTTATGTTCTTTGTGATTTGGTGTGTTGGCTGGTAAGATAGCTTTGATGATGTTGTTTTAGATTTGGTGTTGCCATGGCGCTACTCCGCTTTGTTTGGGTATCTGGCTTAGTATTCGGTGTAACTGGCTTCTTTGGCACACGGTTGATTAGTTCTTGTGCCCCACACCAATGATTGATGCCTAGAGGTTTATTTATTATCAGCGAGTCGCCGTGGTCACTTCTCTACTCATCATTCCTTGCCGAACACAGACTCTATAGTTATCTATGGGGTTCTCACGTCGCTGACTGTATTCAGGAGTCACTTGTAACAATGAGGATCTTAACAGGCTGGTTTCTTCACCTTGCAGTGTCCGTTCTCTCCAATGTCCGAACAATCACAGTAGTGATAGGTAGCTATGGGTAGGTTCTTTGTGATTTGGTGTGTTGGTTGGCGAGGTAGCTATGGGTAGGTTCTTTATGATTTGATGTGTTTGTTGGCGAGGTTGCTATGGATAGGTTCTTTGTGATTTAGTATGTTGGATGGGTAGGTAGCTATGATTATCTTTAAACGCTTACCACATTATCCTGTTGTATCCTTTATGGCAGAATGTTCACTCATATATTGAGAGAGAGAACGAACGAACGAACGAACTTTATTTTAAAAGGATAACAAATTGGTCACGCAGGCCCGTCTTACATTCGGCCCTTTCGATCACTCATCTTTTATTCACCAGAGAGAGAGAGAGAGAGAGAGAGAGAGAGAGAGAGAGGGAGAGAGAGAGAGAGAGAGAGAGAGAGAGAGAGAGAGAGAGAGAGAGATTGTGTATATGTGTGCGACCACCATAAGGTGTCATCATAAGGACTCAAGGTCAATGCGCATCTGATATCACAAAACATCAATCCAATTTTAAAGACAGCATTTTCCAGCGTGTGGCTGGCAAGCTACAACACACCATTACGTGTGTCCATCACCAGACTGACCTCTCTCTCCCAGTACCACCGTTTCAAGTGTTAGACGTGACAATTCTCAACACCACAACCCCACAATGTGACATGTCTAACGTGACAATTCTCTACACCTCTTGTTCACACTTTAATATATATGACGTGACAATTGTTTATACCTCTACCCCACACAGAATAAGTATATATTTTCTATGTATGTAGCTTGAGGTTTCTATTTTTATTTGTATTTGTACCTGGTGCATTGGTTTTACAGCCTGCGATTCAGATTTTGTCCAAACACCCATTGAAGCAGGCAGGCTGTGGCGGATCAGCATCAATTCGCCGGGGGCTGCCCAGCTTGAGGCGGGCGGTAGCTGATCAGTGACACCTGTAGGTGTCTCCCACCGTCAGAGGCAACGCGTGGCGCCCCATGTCTACGCCAATTGACAGGGACGTATAACCCGTAACAGTTGCCTTTCGCTTTGATTCCGAGACCAGTTAAGACTAGGGATGGAGTTATTGCCTCTCCATAGCACAAAGCCTGGGTTAAAATATAGAGATCATGTGTTGCCCATGCACCATGATTACTCTCTCGGCCTGCATAGTTCACTCCAGAGGAAAGGTAACACCCCTACATCTGGAACAAGACAAGCAGCAGAAGCTGCCGGATCAGCAAAGCAATGCTCTAACTCTCCGCCTGTCGGAGCTTCGATCCTAGACCAGCCACCAACCAAGGCTTAGGGCCTGGTCTGCCCTGCCATGACATTTTTGTCTTTAGCTTGCATTTCCTCGCACCAGGGCAAGGCTTGTACCCTCCCAATTGCGCTCTTCCGCCCGAAGCCGTTGGCACAATGTGGGGTGTCGGGTTTGGTAAGCGCCGCCCAACGTTCGGCGCAAACAGAAATCAGTCATATCTGACTAAGACCTGACACATAAAGACAGACTACAAAGCAGTTATCACCACAAGAAAAACCAATAGAAGAAGAAAGCATAGATCAGGCAATAAACATACCATGAAAATTAGTAAACTTAAAACAATCTCAAAGACGAGACAGTGAGGGACAATTATGAGAAAGAATTAAATGACATTTTTGTAAAACTACTAGAAATAAAAACAGTTGATGAAGAATGGGATATGTTCAAATCACATATTTTAAATACGTCAAAAATAACACGTGGAACCATGAAAAAAAACGTAAAATATGGATACAGAATATAACAAGTTGGTGGAACGCCGGGATAAACTCACCTGTCTCATTTCATCACACCAGGTTTCTCTTCTACCTTGCGGCGTCTAGGTGAAGGTTAAACAGCGGGAGAGTGCCCGTTTATGGGCTTCATGTATCGATATTCCCATGGACTCTGTGGGACAGCTGTAAAAAAAAAAAAAAAAAAAAAGGAAAATATATACAAAGTGAGTGAAAAACAAACAGGAACGTGATTACATAGAATATAGAATATCAACCAGTCTCCCCTGCGTAGGTATTTGTTTATGGACGCGATTCGCAATCCCGTATACCTGGGTTAGAAACACAGCGGTGCTGTTTTCTTTTTCCAAAAAAAGGTATAGGTGCCAGTCGTTTAGAAAGCAATGGCAAACTACTGAATGTAAACCTTGCCCAGGAATCATGAACGAGGGGACTGAGCACGAATGGGAATGTCCTGAGTGCAGTGATGTCGGTTCTTAACTCAACTAAACTCAATTCAACTCACGAACAGCCAAAATGCTGGGGTTGACTGCTACGTTCTGTGAAGGACATGCAACTGTGGTATGTTGGGAATTAGGAAGCAGTACCCATCTTGGCCCACCCCACAAGGAAGTTAAGCTAAGAGGATGGGACTAATTTCGTTTGAAGGGGATGGGTCCTTGGAAGCCAAAGTGTCTCATATTAGCTCAGGAAATCTAGGGGTTTCTCAGCAATGTTGATATCTTCCCTCCAAACCCTTCCTTCCCGAAAAGAGAATCTTATCTAGCTCATGAGTCTCCCACCTGTAATCATTTTCCCTTTTAGGTGAAATGATTACAGGAAATTTATATAATTTAAAGTTCCCTTTTCTGAGTAAACTGGAACCTGGGAGATTACAATAGAACAGGACGTTGCTGTCTATTAGTGTTTACCCAGCCACTTGTCATTCCAAATTCTACAATTATGTGATGTAGTTTCATTAACTAAACACATGTATAATAAAATGTTTTGTCACACCACAATGTACTTGACAAAAGAATGCAGGAAAAGTTAATTATGTTTATTAACCAAAAAGCTGTGGAAATAAGCCAGTAAAGCATTTATGAACATATGAATTACACACAATAGTCTCTGGGATAATGTTCCTGAGTTTACTATGGAAAAGGGAACTCTCAGAAGATCTAAGGTTGATTACACACAATAGTCTCTGGGATAATGTTCCTAAGTTCACAATGGAAAATAGAACTCTCAGAAGATCTAATGTTGATTTATTCATTTAGCCACTGAGCCTCCACACTGTTTTCCCTACCATTGTCTCTGCACTACACAAAGTGTTGCTGGTGAATTTCCAAGTAATTAATTAGTGAAACATTTTAATCTAAACCGTGTACACAAAATAAGACTTGGAGAGGTTCATAGATACTCTCAGTCTCTTGAAGTTCTTGCCAGTTCTCAAGTTAATAGATGGTATAACTGAGTATAAAAGGTCTTCTCTAATGGATTGTTAGTAAGACTTCTGCAATAATTTTGGATAATCTGCAGGTCTTTGTGATGAATTCCAGATCTTGTTGATCATAATAATAGTCATGAATTACAGATCTTGTTGATCAAAATAACAGTCATGAATTACAGATCTTGTTGATCATAAAAATAGTCATGAATTACAGATCTTGTTGATCATAATAATAGTCATGAATTACAGATCTTGTTGATCATAAAAATAGTCATGAATTACAGATCTTGTTGATCAAAATAATAGTCATGAATTACAGATCTTGTTGATCATAAAAATAGTCATGAATTACAGATCTTGTTGATCAAAATAACAGTCATGAATTACAGATCTTGTTGATCATAAATAATAGTCATGAATTACAGATCTTGTTGATCATAATAATAGTCATGAATTACAGATCTTGTTGATCATAAAATAGTCATGAATTACAGATCTTGTTGATCATAATAATAGTCATGAATTACAGATCTTGTTGATCAAAATAACAGTCATGAATTACAGATCTTGTTGATCATAAAAATAGTCATGAATTACAGATCTTGTTGATCATAATAATAGTCATGAATTACAGATCTTGTTGATCAAAATAACAGTCATGAATTACAGATCTTGTTGATCATAAAAATAGTCATGAATTACAGATCTTGTTGATCATAATAATAGTCATGAATTACAGATCTTGTTGATCATAATAATAGTCATGAATTACAGATCTTGTTGATCATAAAAATAGTCATGAATTACAGATCTTGTTGATCATAATAATAGTCATGAATTACAGATCTTGTTGATCATAAAAATAGTCATGAATTACAGATCTTGTTGATCATAATAATAGTCATGAATTACAGATCTTGTTGATCATAATAATAGTCATGAATTACATATCTTGTTGATCATAATAATAGTCATGAATTACAGATCTTGTTGATCATAAAAATAGTCATGAATTACAGATCTTGTTGATCATAATAATAGTCATGAATTACAGATCTTGTTGATCATAATAATAGTCATGAATTACAGACCTTGTTGATAATAATAGTCATGAATTACAGATCCCATTGGGTACATTTCGGTAATAATCTGGAGACTCTTGATCATATTAATCTTAGTCCTGAACTATAGATCCCTTTGAGCACCATTTTTTTAAAGATCTGCTAATGATCTACAGATCCATTGAACACCATTTTGGCAATGATCTGCAGAATCTGGATCATGACAATCTGCGAACACCGTCATCCTCACCTGAGGTGAATAAACATGGTGAACCTATTCATATCTAGTCAATGGATGATAATTCTCCAGTTGACAAGAATGAAAATGGCTACAGACAGAAGGTAGCAGATTCAGGAAGTACCTACAAGTTAGTGCTACAGTGTCTCTTCTTTGTACTGGCATTAGACATCAGCAATTGTATCTGGCAAGCTACCTCTTCTTCTGCTCTTGTACATAGTGATCTGTTGGCTGATATTCTCACAGAGGACACAGACACAGTGAATTACAAGGCTAGGGGAGGAATTATGGAGAGTTAATGATGAAATACACCCAGCTGATCCTAAATAGTAATGGAACATGACAGGATGATTGTAAATCTTATTCATAATAACTCATGTTACCAATCAGTGCTGCCTCAACTGTTTTAGTCTGCCTGGTTACTTTTCCTGTTTATAGCTTCTCACCTCTTCTGTCATTACCTTTACTTACTTCTTCTGACACTAGGGTGATATTTCCCCTGACAGTTTAGAAGTGATTATGCATGAAAGCATATTAGGTGTCTCTCCTTTACTTACTCTGTCAAACAGGGAGATGGGTTAATAAAATTACATTCCACATGTTGAATCCAAGTAATAATGTAAAGAAGCATACATTGAATATTTTCGCTCTTAAGTTAACATAATGATTAACATGTAATTGGTATGAATGTGGAGGTCTATGTGAAACATTCCTTGTGAGGATTTACACTGCCTCGCATTCATTAACACATATATACAGAGTGAAAGAAAGATGAGATGACACAATGCACTCATTCTCTCATTCCAACACCAATTGTATTTTTATTCGTTCACTTGAGTGGGTTGTTAGCTTGACTGTGGTTCGATCAGAGTGCTAGATTGTCAACAACTCAACTGTGACAGGCATACAAGGATTCCACTTTTGTACCACACGAAAATGACAACTCGTACGTCGTACAAAAGATTACAAGTATAATACATTTTATTTGGAGCTGTTAGTACATGAGCTCCGCGAGCGGATAACCACATAGGTCAAACCACATCATGGTACAATGTAATGATGTGATGAGAAAATGATGTCGATGGTAATATCTCTCGAAGCTAAGCTAAAGTCATCATTATTGCCACTGTCCTTTTTAGCAACAAAGATTACAGCGAAATACA
Organism: Cepaea nemoralis; assembly: GCA_014155875.1. Classification (NCBI taxonomy): domain Eukaryota; kingdom Metazoa; phylum Mollusca; class Gastropoda; order Stylommatophora; family Helicidae; genus Cepaea; species Cepaea nemoralis. The sequence goes on along the minus strand of JACEFZ010023198.1, from coordinate 173,198 downwards.
CGTCTGTCTCCTACGCCGTCGAGTCCCAGTCTGGCGAATCTCCGTGGCGTGTCCAGCCACGAGCAGTTAACTCTTCGTGCATTCGCCAGTTTGCGTGCTTGGAGTTTCAGCACGCAGTTAATAGCTGGTCACTTAGTTAGACTACCCAGTGCTATCAAGGGCACTTCTCGTGATGGAGGTTTCCCAACTCTAGACTGGGTAACCCCAGTTCACGTCTAACTCTGTCTCCTTTGGTTGACACGAGTGTCTCTAGTTAATGAACTATTTATATTTCTCACTCGTGTTTGTGTCCCTTCAGTCTAGTTTCCTATATAGCTAGTTATCTTGGTCCCAACTAGCTCTGTTTCCCTGTCTCTTATTCCTTAGCTCCTGGGCAGCTCTTTGACAGGCTCTCCTTCCTTCTGTGTTGTGTTACAAACTTTTAAGTTGTGGGTGTAACACAAGTCGTAATCTCAACAAAATTAGGGCTGTCTAATTTTGTCAAAGACTGCCTAGATTCTCTACTTCTATTCTGGGGATAGTACAAGATCTCTCCTTTCCTTCGTCACACTGTTGTACTACTTCACTTGCCTAATTGATTAGCACACCACACTAGTACAGTTGGCTAGAGACTATGCTCATACTATCATTATATTTCTCGAGAGTTGTGTGATCCGGATCCAATGTCATATGAACTGTCCTTAAATTGTCAATAAACTGACAACCCATACAATATTGCCTCTGTTACGAGCACAATACATGAATAATAAATATTCAAGCTCCCATATAATATTACTCCAACTAGTATACATGCTTTATGTGCTAATGTACACCTTTTTGGCTTCCGCTTGTGAAGAAATAGTTAAGTGTTACACTAAGGTCTTCGATATATTATTGTGTCCCCTGTCAGAGTAGTTACTCCCCTTGGCAAGTAATGATGTATGCAAGTTTATGTGTTAATTTGCCTGGTTGGTTGCGTGTTTCTATTAAACTAATGTGTATTTAACTTCCTAATATGTGTATGCGTCTCTAATTTACGTGTATGTATTATTTCTAGCGCCGTAAAGCGGTTCATTGTAGCCAAAAACAAGTGTGTTAAGCTAATTTCTGACTACAGTCTCGGTTTAAGATGCTCAAAATATGTTTTCTATCTCTATCATTGAAGTATAGCAACTACACACATAAAAATGGAACAACACATTGTCTTACACACATTGACACAGACGAATTACAACAAGTCGTATTGCACGGCGAACAACATACCGCAATGTCTTTCACTCTCCGAATTTAATACTTTCACTCTCTCTCTCTCTCATTCATACATCTTTCATTCATCTTTCATCCCACAGAGGTGTTAAAATACTTCTGTCATTAAAATATGGTTTGTAGAAAAAGCATGGATGAACGATATATATGTACAATAAATAATTGGCTGAATTTAAACAAGATATAGAGCCAAATGACTGTGCTCTAGTTTTGCACTCGTCATCTCTGTACAAAAATATACAAAGTTAAGAGGATTGTTTGCTACCAATCCTTTGGGTAATGATTGATGTAGCTAATCTATTCTAAGTTGGTGTGCTGTACTAAGATAATCTAAGGGAACTAATCTAACTAGATAATGAAAATGGGGAAAAGTGTGTTAGTTACCTTAATATGTTAGGATGTTATAAATTTCTAAATGATGGGATTAATTTGTAAGCGATGTTTTAATTAACTAACTATGTAAAAAATGTATTTAAATGGTGATAACCTAAAATGATGTTTCCTAAGTTGAAAAATAAGATGTAGGTGTTAAAATAAATAAGTTTGTAACTAAATGCAAGCGAATTTAAATATTAGATGTTATAAATAAGGTTATACGAGTAATTCTACATTCTATTATAAATACAATAATACGATGTTATCTGCAACTGTTATAAAACCATGGTATTATACATATCACAATTAACTTAATCTATCTAAACTAACTAATTACATCCAGGTGTGTTGTCGGAGTAGCGTCCTCTGTTGAATCTCGGAAAATAGAGTTCTATCGACAATGTCTGATTTATACGCTCTCATCCTGGGTAATGTTCACAAATCGTTCTACTCATAGGTTGCATAAATAGTGGTGGTACTGACACAGTTAATAATACACAAGTTTAGGCGACTGGCGATAGTAAACGCACTACAGTGTCTATAATCACCATATAGGGCACTAGTTAATTACAGTGTCAATGTGTTTGGTGATGTAGGATCGCTCTCTTCTTGTCTCTCAGGTATCTCAATCTGAGAAGGTGGACTCAATGTGTCAGCCAGCGAGTTCATGCTCCCCTTTATGTGCTTTATAGTGAACGCATAATTCTGCAGGATCAAAGACTATCTGTAGATCCTGTTGTTACGGACTCCAGACTGCATTACTGTAAGCGGCGAATTATCGGTTTCAATGACAAACTCCGTACCTGCTAAGAATCGATGAAGCTTCCTGATGCAATAGATGACGCTTAAAGCCTCTAACTCAGAGACTGGGTATCTTGATTCAGCAGGATTCTTATGGCTTACATACATTATTGGGTGAAAGATTCCCTCATGGCCTAAAACGCCAGCGATGGAGATAGCACTCGCATCTGTTTGAAGGAAATACGTCAGATTTTGATTAGGCAGGCCAAAATAGGTACAACGCTGAACATACGTTTTAATTTTGACAATGCATCAATTAACTTTGCATCTTGCACATTTAGTTTCACATATGCTTTCAAAACATTAGAACAAACGCTGGTGATTTCAGCTAAATTGGGTATAAATTTGTTATAATAATTGACTAGACCAAGCAAGTTTCGGACCTGTTTTTTGATCGTTGGCATCGTCGAGTTCAAAATTTTGGTGACAATTTTGTCATCTGTTTTAAGTTGGCCTCTGGTGATCGTATGGCCAAGGAAATCAATTTCTTCCATTGCCAACTCAACTTTTGTTGGCTTTACAGTAAGACCGAATAATCGTAATCTATCGAAGACATGTCGCAGTTTCTGTAAGTGTGATGTCCAATCTGCGGTATGAATACAAATGTCATCAATGTACGTCGCTGTATTCATAACTCCATGGAGAAGGTCTCTGGTGAGTCGGACAAAAGTGGCTGGAGCATTACGTAAGCCAAAAGGAAGAAATCGCCACTCGTACAGACCTAGAGGTGTTGAGAAGCTGTTAGATGGATAGATAGTGGATTCATTGGGACTTGCCAATATCCCTTAGTTAGGTCAAGTTTGGAAAACATAAGAGATGTAGACATATCAAGAATGAGATCCTCACATGATGGGATAGGCTTTGCATCGACCTTGGCCACGTTGTTCAACCTGCGATAATCGACACAGAGGCGGATCGTAGAGTCTTTTTTCTTCACAAGGACAATAGGAAAAGAGTATTCTGACTGTGATTTCTGAATTATTCCATTCGACTCAAGATTTAGAAGTTCCTTGTCGAGATTTTCCCTGTAACTTAAAGGGATGGAATAAGGTAGGCATTTGATAGGGGTGTTATCAGTCAGAATAATGGAGTGTTCTATCCTGTCCGTCCTACCTGGGATGTCGAAAAAAATGTCTCTGTATTCTGTTACTAATTCTATGATTTGTCGTCGTTGCTCGTCTGTGAGCTTCGGTTCTACCCGTATACTATCAATTTTCCCAGTCGTGTCTACTGCCGGGACTGGTAATTCTATGTTATCGTCATCTGTCTGATTAAGTACTGTAGTTGTGCTACCTGTGTGTTCTGTTTCCTGGCTAGGTGTGTTTGCGGTGTCGTTGTCATCTGTCGCCCTACCTGGTGTAGTTGTGTTGTGTACGTCTGTCGTCGGGTTGCTTGGTGTACGTGCGTTCTGTTCGTCTGTCATCAGTTCTTGTCTTGAGAAATAAGGCTTCAGCATGTTGATATGAAATATCTTTAATTTTCTGTTTATCGATATTTCATAATCGACATCTGATATCTTTCGTACCACTTTGAATGGCCCTTGCCATGAAGTTAGTAATAAGTTACGTTTATCTGGTAGTATAAGTAGGACCTCTTGATGGGGTTCAAGGTGGAGGGTTTTGGCACCCTTATTGGCATAATGGCGGTAAGTCTGGCCTTTCTTCTCCAAAGATGCCTTGGCTATTACACACGCCTTCATAATTCTATCGCGTGTCTCTGTTACCATCTCATACGGTATTACTGGTGTTGGACTTTCTACTGTGCTAGTGACTAACTGATGGTAAATCGTTAGAGGTCCACGAGGGTTCGCCCCATAAACTAACTCAAATGGCGAGAAACCCGTACTTGAGTGCGGAATCTCTCGATAGGCAAACAGCACAGTTGGTAATAGAGTATCCCAATCAGCTGGGTTCTCTGCTGTTACCTTTGCCAGCATGCGTTTTAGATCACCGTTAATCTTTTCTATGATTCCATTGCTGGCAGAGTGGTAGGCAGTAGTAAAATGTTGTTTAATCCCTAATAATTTTATTAGGGCTTGCGTAGCAGCCGAAATAAACTGGGTTCCTCGGTCCGATAAAATGGTACGAGGAAAACCAAATCGAGCAAATAGGTGTAAAAATACATTCGCCACATCTTTGGAGGTAATATATTTTAGTGGTACCGCTTCGATCCACCTTGTACATAGATCCACGAGGGTTAGTATGAACCGGTTTCCTTTGTTCGACACCTGATTCGGGGGTCCAACAATAATCACCGCTACACTTTCCAACGGTCTGGAAGCTAATATTGAACGTTGGACCTCGGCTGTTACATGCTTTCCCTTTCTCACTAAATGTTGACAAATAGTACATGACCGACGAAAGGATTTAATGTCGTTACAGAACTTAGACCAGTAGAAATGTGATAACATTCTGGCTCTCGTTTTATCATAAGCCAAATGTCCAGCAAACGGTGAATCGTGTGCGATTTTTAGCACATTTTGTAGATGTTTCAAAGGTATCACCGTCTGCTGAATTTCATCGTTATTGGTAGTATACGCATGAGAATTCCATGAGAATTCCATTATGTAGTTTGAAATACCAAGATGCATTCTTGGTTACTTTCGCTTTCTCACCTAACAATCTAAAATAAGGTGCAATAGTTTGATCGGCATGTTGTGCCTCAATGAACTCTTGTCGAGTGGTATTGTCACTAGTACCGCTGGGTGTTAGTAACTGCAACATTTCATTTTGTAGGTCAGTATGATGTGTTTGGGTCTCTGACCTCGTTACAGCATTAGCCGTGTTTAATTGTTTCCAGGCTAATATTTCGTCATCAGTACAGTGTTTTAACGTTGGTAGGCACCCTAAAATAAGGTTCGTACAGGGATTCTGTAAAATCGCGTATGTAAATGTGCCGGAAAGGAATGGGGTGTTTATACGGACTTTTGCCAGCGGGTATTTTTCAATGTTACCCGAAAAAAGCCGGCATTTAACAAAGTCGCCCGTATAATCCTCTGGGTTAACTAGTTCTTTCCTCACCCCGATTAAAGTACTCCCGCTATCAAGTAAACATTGGCATGGATATTCATTGACCAGTGCATCGTGGAACTTTAAATTACCTCTGGAGGCTAAAGCTGAATTTGCATCTTCATTGGAAAATGGTACAACATGACCACATTTTAGTTTACCGTCCGTATGGAACTGATGACAAGTGTCACATTTATCAAAGTCTAAAATATCAGTAACTACAGCCACACTTTCACACTCATTGGATGGTAATACATTCTCGTTCTCGCATTCAACTTCACTATCATTATCAGCTGATGTATCTATGAGCACAGCGTTGCTGGCCTTCATTCTTTGCCTGCCTAAACATTTAGAAGAATAGTGACCATAAGATGAACAGAAAAAGCATTTAACGGCCCGCTTGTACAAATTCCGTTTGTTTTCCTGCTTTTTAATCATCATCTCGAGATGTGCAGGGTATGACGGGTTTTTATCACACATCGAGTATGCCTGATGGTATAAATTGCAATATCTACACAGTGGTGGTTTCTGGTATGGTTTATTTTTCTTTTGATGTGCTTTCTGGTTGAACGATCTATTTGGTTGGTTCTTAGCAAAAGCAGTAATCTCTGAATCATGTATAGATGTTTTAAATATATCTCGGTTGGAAGAAAAATAAGCCGAACCACGTTTCTCTAGCTGTTCAATGGATTCAATGTCTGCTTGTTGAAGGGACTTAGCAAAGGGAGTAGGAACTGTGGATATCACTTTATCCATAACCATTAAGTCCTGTAATCTATCAAAATTCTCCCCTACCTTACGCCTTAAGCCATTTACTGAATACACTCTGAACATTTGATACATAGTCTAAAAATGTTTCGGTTGGCTTTGGTTTGATTTGTGAGTACTGGATCTGATATCTAGGAGCATCGAGTAGAAAATGTTGCATGATTCTGTCATGGATATATTGATAGTTGTTTCTTAATTCTGTTGGTATAGACTCAATAACCTTTAAGGGCTTTCCGGAAAGATTACACATATAAATCATGGCCCAATCTTCTAACGGCATTTTCTGGATTTTGAGCTGGAACTCTATATTCTCTGTCCATGCTGATATTGAATCCCCTTGACTATAGGGCTTGATGATCCCTTTATATTTTGAAAATTTATTTTGCTCCTCCTGACTCTTCTGTTTAGTGGAGGCTATCTGAATGTTTTAGTCTATTTCCATCTCTTTCATTTTTAATTTTCTTTGTGAGTCTGCTTCTATTTGCTTTTGCTTTGTGGCATCTTCCAATTCTATTTGCTTTTGTTTGGTGGCGTCATCTAACTCTATTTGTTTCTGCTTTATCTCTAATTCTTTCTGTTTAGTGGCGTCGTCCATTTCTATCTGTTTTTGCTTTATTTCTAATTATTTCTGTTTAGTTGTTTCCTCTAACTCTCTCATTTCTTTCTGACGCTGTCTTTCACGTGCTCATATCTATCTAGTGCAGCTTTTCTTTCTGTTTCTTCTTTGTATTTCTGTTCTGCCCATTTTTCTAATTTCTCTCCAGTATGGCCTAGTTCTTTGCCAGCCTGGATACATTCACTTAATGAAGACATTTTATGGCTTTTATGTTCTTACACAATTGATGTACATATAATTTTCCAGTTAATAGGTGTTAAATATTTACAGTCACTCACTGAAAAAAGGATATATCGTTAATTGGAATTATCAAAATTTGTGAAAAATATACTCATCTAATCAGATGAAGAACGGCACTCGGGATGTTACACAGCTGTCTTGCTTACACACAATTGATAGGCTTGCTTGTACAACTGATGTCTCTGTTTCATAGAGCATCAAAAATTATAACCATGCATGTGATACGAAATGCATAGTTATTATCAATTTCAACAATACAGTTTTACTGAACGGTAAATTGCAAATGTGTTGTGAATGATATGAATGAAATGAATGATATGATCATAAGGATGAATCGTCAGATGATTTGTGATATGATTCGTCAAATGAACAGTCAATGTTGTCTTGTCTTCACTTTCTACCGTCTCTGACTTATGATCTTAGTTTCACTTCTAATTTAGTTCACTTGAACAGAATGAATTTGACTTTGCACAAGTACATGTGTCAGAGCCTAAGATGGTATAGCTATGCAGCAACATCGTTACGACACCCGGCGGACAAGAATTGTCGGCTGGCAAGATTGCTACCTGACACGCGACCAGCGGTCAGGCAGACGACAGACGCACGCAGGCCACGTGACACCACGCGAGGCAGTGGGCAGTTTGCGTGCTGGGCTCAGACCGAGCTGGGACTTCAGACTGGAAGGACATGTGTGATGAAAGCAAGGCGTTTGTATGGATCTCTGTGTGTGGGAGCCGAACGACTGATATCTTGAGCGTCAGACCTGAGAGCTGTATTGTGGTTGTGAGTTATATATTGTAGATTGTTGTAGTTATCGTTCTGTATTTAATGTGGCAATAAATCCATAGAACGTTATGTCGTTGTGTCTTTCGTCGAATCACGTTATACTTGTACTGTCTCACCCGTGTTAGCGAACGAGCCAAATATAAGATCCTGACACGTGTGGACGTGGGTTGCTCGTCCTTGTTTAAGAACCTAATATATGTAGACGTGTGTAACTCGTCTTTGTTATCTAAAACTATAATTCTTGAATTTGTAAAATTTGTCAAGGTTATAGTAATGTAAATGTGATCGTAAAAGTCTCAGTGTGATCCATTACTACATTGTTTAAATATGTTTAAAACTATTAGTAAATGTGCAGTACATATTGTTTGATCCTGTAAACGTGTAAAACATTTGTGATTTGTGAAACTTGTCACCGTTTGACCTTGTCGACATTGTGATTTTGTCGCCATTTTGACATTGTCGCCATCTTGTAAACTTGATGTCTATGTCCTTACTGAATGTCATCTGGATGTAAGTGATGTGTCATCAATGTTATTGAGTGTTCAAATACAGATAGATTGTCTTTGTGTATTGAGTTTGTGGAACGCAAAGAGTTTTGGAAAGAGTGTAACTTCTGTTGAGAGAAACACTGTTGACGACAAATTTACGACATACAATTATACTCGACGCCATCCAAACCTAATCAACACTTAGTGACTTGCAGGCACACACCAACAAATAGACGCTAACTTATTTCTCTCTAAAACAAAGCAGGTTTTTGCGTACCATCCATAACCTTGCCGTAGAGGTCATTAGTGGTTCCAAAGTAACGACCCTACAGTTTTCCTAGCCCGATTGTCCAACCATTCGTCACCGTATCCAAGGGCACTTGAGTATATTTTTCTTTACTTTAACTTTACGTATGCATTAGTGGGCACGCATCGTATAGTAAAATAAATTGTAAATTTTTTTTTCTACTAACCATTGATAATATATTTTGTGTAATTGATTGTCATTGACGTATTTTCTCCATCATGTCGTCATTGTTTGATTTCATCGATATGGGTTTAAAATTAAAGTTACAAGGTGATGAGTTAACAAAGTGGAGTGAAAATAAATACGCAGAATACCTACTTGTTCAGGAAAAAGCTGCTGAACGCGAAGAAAGAGCAGCTGAAAGAGCTCTAAAACAGGCAGAGATTGAAAAGGCTGCCAAGCAAGCAGAGGCAGAAACAGCTCTAAAGCAAGCTGAGATAGACAGTGAACTTAAGAAAGCAGAAATAGCAGCTCAGAGTAAGAGAGAAGAACTAGAATTACAGTTGAAAATGAAACAACTTGACACTGAGACTGCAATGAATAAAGAGTCAAAGAAATCTGAAAGACTGGAAAAAGAAAACCAGTATAAGAAGTACCAAGGTATCGTACGTAACTATACCTCGGGTGACTGCATAGCAGCCTTTACCCAAAATTTTGAGACTTTAATGGAACATTACCAAGTTCCACTTTCTGAATGGAATATTCTATATATGAGGAGTCTATCTGGGGAACCTCTTAAAGTCATCGAAACCATCCCCAAAGACCTCAGAAAAGAGTACCATTACATTAAATCTAAGATAATGGCACATTTCATGTTAGACGAAGCAGGTTACAGAGAACAATTCAGTACATTGAGTCCAAAATCAACTCAAACGTTCTCTGACTACCTCTGTCTAGTCCGAGACATTTTCAGCAAATGGACGTCATCAGCCAAAATTAACAAAAATTATGATAAATTAGAAGATCTCATCATTCGAGATAAGGTCATTTCTTCTATCCCATCATCTTTTTCTAAGTTCTTACAGGAGAATGAATGCACAAGTGTGGAAGAAATGGAAAGACGTGGGTCGGCCTATTATACGGCAAATAAACAGTGTTTTGCCACTGAAGCTACTGACAGTAACTGGGTAGCAGCAGCCAACTATGATAAAAACTATAGTAGGCAAAAACCAAACAGGCCTACCTCTGAAAAATTTAGACATTGTATTCACTGCAAAATGTCTCACTATGTGAACGAGATGTGCGATAAAAACCCAGGGTACCAAACATACTTGCAAAATATGGTAAACAGACAAGACAGAGAACGTAGATCGTTCAAAAGTTTACGTAAATGTTTTCTCTGCAAGGCTTACGGTCACCATCGCATGGATTGTAGAGGCAGGCATATGACCAACAAAGCCAATGCCGCCTTGTTCGATAGCTCAGCGTCAGAAGACGAAAATCCAGAAAAACATCCTGTACATACAGCACAGGCGTGTGACGTATTTAGTGCCAACAGATGCACTGTCTGTAATACCTTCTTTGAAAATGGTATCTTAACATGCGGGCACGCCGTCCCTATTACCAATGAGGAAGCTAACTTGGTAATAGATTCAAGACGCAGTTCAGCAAAGAACGTAGAAAAAGTGAACATCACAGAGACGAAGACAAGACCAAACACTGCGAAGTCAGAACAAACTGAGTTTCACCCATCAGACTTTGTACCATATTTTAATAATGTTGTTAACATCACTCAACCTCATTCCTTATGTAAAGAGGTCAATACTCAACAAGAAGGTGAGGAAATTAACAAAACCTCAAGACTGTCGTTAGGAAAACTAACATTCCATGAAGGTTACATCAATGACACAGTATGCACATGTGTACGCGACACAGGGTCTTGTCTTATCGGTCTTCGAAAGACCCTAGCTGATCCTAAAGACTACCTAGATGAGTACATCTATTGCAGAACTGTTTCAGGGACATTAGAAAAATATCCCATGGCATGGGCCAATATAAAATCACCTTTCTTATCAGGCAGAGTAACTTGTGCTTTATTAGACAATCCATGTTGTGATTTATTGATTGGAAATGTATTAAATGTGACAGACTACACAGAGTCCAAGAATCACACACAGGAAAAAGTTAACACAACAACAAGTACTGCCTTAACTACACCACTCATCATACAACAACATGATGAACACACCAAAGTACCACACCATACCATCTTACAACAAGAAGAAACAGAAACTGGTGTGTATCAGCACATAGGAAAAGGTGCAGAAAACAAACAGTTCACAACAGCGAGGAAAGATCACAAATCATCATGTTATATACTATACCTCCTGTACTCCCTGTTAACAACACACATAACCAAGTGCACACAGTGGATGGTTATACTTGCACTACTCATTGTAAATACAAAACAAATGTCTGCACAGACAATTGCATGTCCACATTATCATGACACAACACAGATGATAGTACTCACGACAAACCAGCAGACTTTGTTACTTACATCATTACTGTTGAACCAAATTTTGTTATTACCACTCGTAATCTCTATGTTAAATCAACTCAAACACATACCTATGCTGAACAATGTAAAGCATCAGTCGGTGAACTTACTGACAAAAATCAGCAACAAATTACCCTACATATTTTGGAAAACATATACAAATTGCAGAAGATCATACAAACATGCACGATTATATTTCAAAACTATACATGTGGTATTATTATTGTTTGAACTATTGAATGTATACACACATGTACGAGTGCAGGTTTGGAGATAGCACTCAAAATGATCTCAACATGAAATGTGAATATTCCCACATTTCGGAAAATTTTAACCGTAACCCACTTTATATCCTTATACCCAGTAACTCCAGAGTTGTCTTGTCTGCTGTACGACTCCTTCTATCTGACATTCCTAATATCATTTGTTATATTGACGACATCTGTGTCCATACAGAGACAATGACGGAACATATAAAGACACTAGAACAGACACTAGAACGTATCAGACAGCACGGACTGACAGTGAAGCCTTCAAAGGTGAGCATGGCTTACCAAGAGATATCATTTTTGGGGTACAGAATATCCAATGGTTTTGTCATGACAGACAACAAAATTGTCTCCAAAATTCTAAAACTATCACTTCCAACAAATAAGAAACAAGTCCGCAGCTTGCTGGGACTTATCAATTATTACAGGAATTTTATTCCTGATTTTTCAGAACTCACCGAGTTTTTTTTTCTAACTTACTAACCAAGGATAAGCCTGAAAAAGTTGTACACGATGAATGCCTACAAAATGCATTTCATAAAGTTTTGGCATACTTTTCTGATAAGAACTCGAATAATCTCATCCTTAAATTGCCCAACATCCATTTACCTTTCAGATTGAGAACAGATGCTAGCTCCGTTGCGATTGGGGCAGTCCTGTTGCAGGAATATGACAACATCCTGCATCCCATTTGTTTCATATCAAGAAAACTAAGGCCTCGAGAGCGTGCATGGTCCATTCCGCAATTAGAGGCACTGGCCTTAGTAGAAAGTGTGACGAAGCTATCCAAATACCTTCTAGGACGTCACTTTATCATTGAAACTGACAACAGTCCATTACGGTATATAAATGCCGGAGTACCATCCAATAATATGATTGCTCGATGGTCCTTGAAGCTTCAAAATTTCAGTTTCGAAGTTCGTCACATTCCCGGCAGAAGCAATACAATTGCCGATTCTTTTGTCCCGTTGTCCGACCGACCCAGTAAGCAATGTCTGAGTGCACTGTGTATTATTACACTCAGACCAAACACAGCCACCAATAAATGAATTTTGTTGCTATCACCTACTGTGTAAGGTCTATAATTGAAATTGTGATACGGTTAGAAACCGACATGTATAATATTAATATACTTATTTTAATTAAGTCATGTAATGAGTGTAGTATAATTGTGTAGTGTGTGTTAGAAAGAGAACATTATTAATTGTAAATAAACAACAAGAACACTGTCACAGACGCTTAACCACTTACCAGAAGCGAACTTTACCATTTAACAGTGACAGCTGTGCGTGAATTTCTTCACCGTGATATTTTATCGACGTGTGCAAATGTGGACTGAACAGTGACTTCTTCACCACCTCTGCATCAAATTTAATCCAAAATGTTCGACATTTGAACATCAGAAATAAGAACAGTCGATCATTATCCAGAAGTTGTGAACACATCGGAAATAAGAACATTCCATCATAATCCGTTGTGATACTATAACATCAGACACGAACTGTGAGAACATTTTACTATCCGTTCCGAAATAAAACCGGATCATTTGTGTTCAGACAGTGTAACATCAACAAAATTTTGCGTTTCGTGTGTATTTCCGGTGTAATTTAAAAAGTATAACAAAATTAGCAGACGATTTACAAATATTCAAAAACTTATGACGATTGTAAAATCCTTTTGAATCTATAAAATATAATACACCAATTGGGTACTTATTTATTTTGATAAGTGTAATCTTAGAATCATATCTTGATTAATGTATTCATATTACACGACTTTTTCTCGTTAATATGAAGAAACGTCAAGCAATGACGCTAAGAAATGAAATAATTATTGTAATCTATTGAATTTCTTGAATGTCAAAATTACTTCCCTTGCATTTATGAATTACACCAAGGGCCATAATTTGAAACATATTCATTAATGTGTATTGTATAAATAGACATTTTGTTGCTCAAACGGCTAACACAGCGGGTAGGCGTCCACCAAGCATGACATACAGCTGCCAACATTGCAAACCAACATAAAAGCTCCTGGCCAAATGAGGTCAGAGTTTGATTGTTTAATACGACTCAAACAAAGTCGTATTTCAGTCTGGCTAGATGGCTGTTGCAAAACAACCATATTATTACGTTTTTTTCAAATTGCTGCGAGGTAGATGCGTGAAGCTGGTACTACTGATCTGACTGGGTATTATTGCAATGAAGGTAACCAGGCATCAGGGGGGATGAAACCTGATTTGTGTTGAAAGTTGTACTTCATTTGTCATTTCAATGCAACTTACATTTTTTGTATATATTTCTATGCCATATATGTATTTTCATGCATAACACTGGGAAAGGGTAGTCTCTGACATAAATTTAACACTACCCCAGTATATACATACATCATGAATGAAAGACGGCATCTTTCATTGAGGTACCCGGGGAGAATGTCAGAGCCTAAGATGGTATAGCTATGCAGCAACATCGTTACGACACCCGGCGGACAAGAATTGTCGGCTGGCAAGATTGCTACCTGACACGCGACCAGCGGTCAGGCAGACGACAGACGCACGCAGGCCACGTGACACCACGCGAGGCAGTGGGCAGTTTGCGTGCTGGGCTCAGACCGAGCTGGGACTTCAGACTGGAAGGACATGTGTGATGAAAGCAAGGCGTTTGTATGGATCTCTGTGTGTGGGAGCCGAACGACTGATATCTTGAGCGTCAGACCTGAGAGCTGTATTGTGGTTGTGAGTTATATATTGTAGATTGTTGTAGTTATCGTTCTGTATTTAATGTGGCAATAAATCCATAGAACGTTATGTCGTTGTGTCTTTCGTCGAATCACGTTATACTTGTACTGTCTCACCCGTGTTAGCGAACGAGCCAAATATAAGATCCTGACAACATGGATAAATTCGATGAATGTTGACATAATAAGTGAAATCAAAGAAATATTCCCAAAATAATAGTTAAACTTGTGATTATGAGACATGTTTCAAATTTACATACAATCACAGTTTACGTTTACAACTTTCCATCACATGAATTAACAAATAACATTTTAGTATAATTTTCGAATATATGTGGGAAAATGGTCGTTTAAAGTGCTTGAAGGTGGTTCAAGCCCCACCTTCTACCACCAAATCGGATCCTGCCTGTCAACAACTCAACTATGACAGGCATACAAGGATTCCACTTTTGTACCACACGAAAATGACAACTCTTACGGCGTACAGAAGATTACAAGTATAATACATTTTATTTGGAGCTGTTAGTACATGAGCTCCGCGAGCGGATAACGACATAGGTCAAACCACATCAAGGTAGAATGTAATGATGTGATGAGAAAATGATGTCGATGGTAATATCTCTCGAAGCTAAGCTAAAGTCATCATTATTGCCACTGTCCTTTTTAGCAACAAAGATCACAGCGAAATACACGTCTGTCTCCTACGCCGTCGAGTCTGGCGAATCTCCGTGGCGTGTCCAGCCACGAGCAGTTAACTCTTCGTGCATTCGCCAGTTTGCGTGCTTGGAGTTTCAGCACGCAGTTAATAGCTGGTCACTTAGTTAGACTACCCAGTGTTATCAAGGGCACTTCTCGTGCTGGAGGTTTCCCAACTCTAGACAGGGTATCCCCAGTTCACGTCTAACTCTATCTCCTTTGGTTGACACGAGTGTCTCTAGTTAATGAACTATTTATAGTTCTCACTCGTGTTTGTGTCCCTTCTGTCTAGTTTCCTATATAGCCAGTTATCTTGGTCCCAACTAGCTCTGTTTCCCTGTCTCTTATTCCTTAGCTCCTGGGCAGCTCTTTCACATAGATACAGGGTCGATCATGGCACAATGTGTTCGAATAAATCACAGAAGTATAAAGTATAAACGCTGGACCCGTCAATGATGCTAAACAGTCACATAACACAATTCAAAACAATGTTTTCCCGTAGTGAATTTGAATAACGAAGACACAAACAATAGATTGCACGATTTATTGCCTGGCATATTTCGCTGCATCTCGTCAGGTACATACTGCAGAAATCACACAACTTACGTGAAATTAACTAGATAAATCCTTCAAGTTGAAATATACACATATTCGCACAGTAATGTCACTTATCTACCACGGTAATTTTAAGCTGACTAACATGTCTTTCTGTTTACACAATTCTGGCTTGCGTTGATAGATCATAATTGCTTCTGCAAATTTTAACAAGCGAGTATTCTGTGTTCTAAACAACACGCGAAATGCAGTGTCTCTGAACACAGCATGGCCACTGGCGACAATGTGCCTGCCGATTGAAGACGCCGGGAGCTTCCTGTGTGTTGTATCTTGTTGACCCATTGAGGTATGTGTTCTGACACCCGTTTGTTAAGCTGTCTCTCCGTTCTGCGAATGTAAACGGCCTGGCATCTACATGTGAATTGGTAAATACAATTGTTTGTGGCGTACAGAGGAACAGGCTCTTTGACTGTTGGTGTAGGAATGGGTACGGTTTTACATCTAATGACTGGAGGTGCCGCACAGAATGTTCGACCTACTGCTGTAGTAAGCCGGTCTTGTAGACGTTGCATTACGTCATCCCCTCGAAACGTTAGCTGGATGAATACCTTGAGTTTAGGGACTGTAGTTACGTCTGCTTTGGTTTTGGGCTGTTGGCAATGGCGCTTTATAAATCCTGTGGAGTACCCATTCAGGTTTAAGACATTCTTGAGTTTCAAATTCCTCTGTCAGTGTGTCCTGGGTGCATATCTTTCTAGCACGGTCAAACAAGGTCCGTACTAAGCCCCGTTTATACTGGATAGGTGTGAAGCTCTGAAAATTTAGGTATTGGCCAGTCCATGTTTCTTTGCGATACACCGATCTTTGAATTGTGCTGTCTGCTCTACGTCTCATTAGAATATCTAGGAACGGTAACGCTTCGTTGTGTTCGTGTTCCATAGACAGAGAGATGTTTTTATGCGTCTTGTTCATTGTGGCCTGAAACGATGTTGCTTGTAGCTCGTCTGTGGTGATAATTAGTATATCGTCCACATAACGCCGGTAAAAGGCCAAGTTGTTGATGTCTGAGGATCTCTTTTCTTCTAAGTGTGCCATGAAGATGTCCGCTAGAATAGGACCAAGAGGACTCCCCATGGCCACTCCGTCAATTTGGCGGTATGACTTAGATAGAAAATTGAATTGGATGTTGGCGGTACATAGTAGTAGTAGCCTCTCCAGACACATAACACAATCATACATAACACAATCTTTCTTCACACCACAGACATATAAGATAAGAGGAAGAGCACTTTCATTCCTCCCGCTCTCATTCTCGTGTGTTGAAAATTCGCTGTGGATTGAAACTAAGGCGACAGACAGCACACAGATCATAGCTTGTTCTGTACTAAATCTGCTCTAAACGCAGTCAGAAAGCTAGTAGGATTTATACTAAGGAATAGCGATCTGCTCTTAAATGAGCCTCTTCTCACAGCTTAAGACATATTGTTTGTACAAAAATTTCTTCTGGAAATGAAAGATAGATGGAGTCAGATATCTAAACCAGTGATGGCGGAAAGCAGCCATTGCTGTGACCGGGTGAAAGTTGGCGGCTGTCTTCTGATAGAAGAATATATATTCATTAGTGCCGAAACTTACACACACACACTCTCATACACAAAGCTTTACCTGACTCATAAGTACATAAGACTCAGCTACAATGTCGTTAGACAGAAGTCTTCCTCTGAATCAGGCAAGGGACATACAATTCGAGAAACTCCCCATGAGTAACACAACCGGCCTTCATGACGGGTCGACTGTATGTGCCGAATTTTTGCGTCTTTCGTCCCAGGAGCCCCCGCGGCGACGCGGTTCTTCTAGGTTCATTTTTAAATATTCAACTCTTGAAGTATGGGTGCATTTTTTCTTTTCTTTACCCAAGATATTCTTAGAACTCGTCTATAACATTTATATTCAAAGGCGATTATGCGCTGTTCAGCTTGTTTAGTAAGTGTCCATGTCTCACAGGCGTATGTTGCAATGGGAAAGATGCATGCTCTTAAAAATCTAATTTTTGTAGTTCTGTCTGTCCCATTCTGTGTTGTGGATAGTAATACTGTATCATCAGCATATCGAATCTCTGGTATGTCATGACCGCCGATATTTAGGGCATCATATAGCTCCCTGTTTATATCATCTCTTACATTTCTCATTATATTTTCGGCGTACAGGTTAAACAAATAGGGGGACAGCACGCAGCCCTGACGGACTCCTTGCTTGATGTCAAACCAATCTGATGACTCGCCATCTATTCTAACTGCTGCTTGTTGGTCTAGATAGAGCATTTTAATTACTTGTACTACATGTGAAGGAAAGCCCATATTCCTCATGATTTCCCAAAGTTTCTGATGTTGTACACAGTCAAATGCTTTTGAATAATCCACACAACATGAGAATAGGTTTACATTAAATTCTCTGCACTTCTCTATTATTAAACGCATGTTGAATATGTGATCTCTTGTTCCCCTTCCTTGTCTAAATCCAGCTTGAACTACGTTAATCTCTTCTTCCATTTTCTTACAAATTCTTCCCATTATAACTTTTAGTAGAATTTTACTTGCATGACTGATCACGGCAACAGTTCTATAGTTGGTGCATAATTTCAGGTTGCCATTTTTTGGAATTGGAATGAAGATAGTTCTCTTCCAATCTTTTGGCCATATACCATATTTCCAAATCTTTGTACATAATGCATAATATATGTGTATGCTTTCTTCTCCTCCCGCTTTAATTGGTTCAGCTGGTATCTCATCACATCCAGGTGATTTACCATTCTTCAGGCTCTTTATAGACCAAGAAATTTCATCTAATGAGGTTCAGGTTCTGTCTCTGCTGTCATTGGCTCATGTATCTCATTCGTATCCTCACTGTCACTCATATCATACATTCCACTGCCGTACTCCTGCCATCTTTCTAGAATTTGTCTAGATTCTGTTAAGGTATTTCCCATCTTGTCACAGATAACATTCAATTGAGGTTGAACATTTCTTGTCAATAACTTCATTTCTTTGAATATTTCATAATCTCTTCCAGTCTTATGATATTGCTCTATTCTGGTACAGCAATCTTGTATATATTGATTTTTGTCCTTTATTGTGTTATTTCTTATTTCTCGAGTTAAAGATTTATGCCTCATCCTGCTATTATCGGATTCATCTCCTTTCTGTTTCAGCTCCCTTCGTTGTTTTATTAATTCTAACGTGTCTGATGTAATCCATGGCTTAAGTTGCTTTTTCTTGGTCGGAATTAGATCTGTGGCTGCAGTTATCAAGATATCTCTTGCTTGTACTGCCAGTTCATCAGGTGTCATTTCTTCTTGTACAGACATCAAGACCTCAAAGCGATTCCTAACTTCTACAGTGTATGCATCCGGTATTTTTGTGAGATCAAAACGAAGTGGCCTTTTTCCTCGGATAAGCTTTTTGAGTTTTAATTTCAGATCTGCTTCTAATAACTGATGATCTGTATCACAGTCTGCACTTCGTAGGGTTTTTGCAGATGTTATGCTTGAACTCCATCTTCTTTGTATTAAAATATAATCTATCTGATGTTTGTTAATACTGTCTGGAGACTTCCATGTGAATAGTCTTCTTGGATGTTGTTTAAAAAGTGTGTTTACTATCGTTAACTCCTTTTCTGTGCAAAATTCAATTAATTTGTCACCTGCATCATTTCTATTTCCTAATCCAAATTTTCCTAAAACGTGCCTCTCATTTTCAGCTCTTGCTGCACCTACTTTTGCATTAAAATCTCCTATTATTATTGCTATTTCATTATGACCAATCTTGTTTAATGAGTCTTGTAGTGTGTTGTAAAAATCTTCAATTTCGTCCTCCTCTGCTGTTGAAGTAGGTGCATATATCTGTATGAGAGTTGTGTTTTTTGGACGGCCTTTAAGTCTAATAGTGAGGATTCTATCACTAACTGGATTATATCCCATGAAAGCTTTTGCAGTTGTCTTATCTAAACAAAATGCCACTCCACTCTGGCCTCCGACGTCTCTACCAGAATAAATGAAAATACTTCCATTTTCAGTTGAAAGATGTCCCTTGCCGCTCCAGCGATGTTCACTAATTCCTAAAATTTGAATGTTTAACCTCTCAATCTCATCACACACTACTTTAAGCTTTCCCTCATACAGACTTCTCACATTCCACGTTGCTATTCTCACTCTTTTTCTTAGTCTGACACAGGGGATTTCCTTGGAAACACAGTCAGGATTAACTCCGTCATCACGATTACTAGTACTGGTCCCTGCGTCACACTCTTCCCCAGTGTTATCTGATCTGCCTGGCCTGGGGATCTCGCCACCAGATCTCTTTCTTATTATGTTTTCTTTCATGGTTGTTATGGTTTCTTGGCAAGTTTTGCAGAAGGTAGTTTGCCATTGCTTTCCTCCTGGGCATTGATGTACTAGTCGGTGGCCACAGCCATTGTCTCTACTGACAATGATCTCATCTGCCTATCGCCGCAGAATGCAAGACCATAACCAACAACAATCTGTCGGCTGCTCTCACACTCCATCCACCACCTGCTTCCATGGCTTCACGTAACCCTGATCGGGGGGCTAAACGGGTACTCCACCTTGCCCAAGGGTGTCCCGTAGACTAACGGAGGAAAGGAGGCGTCTTACATCTCCTTTGATAGGGAATACCCCTACCCCGTTAACCGGTCTTCTAGGTTAGCCAATGATTTAAGTAGGATTTGAACATCTGACCTGTCCATCATTGGGTGACACGGCTATTATTAGCGCTGACGCCACATTCTTCAAATTCCGATGCTATCTGGTGCGAACGCTTTTGTTGAGAGCTGTGTTTAGAGGTAGTGATGTGCAGATGTGAACCGAACTGAGTGCGCAATATGCGACAGCAACACATTGTTTTTTAAAAAGAATAGCAAGAAAACACGCGAATAGAAAAATAAAAAGAGGGGGGGGGGGGAAGATTGTGTGGACTATGGAAAAATCCCTAATAAAAACCACAAGGCGGCAACTAGAAACCTCTACAAAAAAGGTCGTTGCAATGAGAACCAGAGCATATTTCACAGCGAAAAAGGGGAACCAATAAGCGAACAAAAGCAATCCTACAAAGATGGAGGCAGAACTTTGATCAACTTTTCAACATTCCATCAGATGCCACAGGAATTCAGGAAACCGAAACGGATGCCATCAAATAACTAGAACCAGACATATTAGAAGAAGAAGCTAAAGAAGCCGTAAGATTAGCCTCATTGAATAAATAACTGAGACACGACGAAATACGGAATGAACTAATTAAAGCAGCAAGAGAAGTAGGAACAGCATGGCTACATAGACTATTTAACCACGTTTGGGTAGAACAGCATTCTAACAAAACGATTCGTTCTCAATGCATATTTTCTGGGTTCTAGCTAGTTAGTTAGGAAGTCAACATATCATCTTTATTGCACATCGAACCATTCAGTCCATAAGTGCTCTTATCCCCTCCTGAGTAAATCCGGCAGCAACTGACGACACCAGTTCTTTGTTGGTTTGTTAATCTTCTTTGGTTTCCCGCGTAGTGTTCTTGTTTGGCCACACCTCTTTTAATTTGCTGTTCTCGCATGGTTGTAGATTCACAGTCATCACTTGGTACTCGCAAAAGTCTAACTTCCTGTAGAGCATTCAGCATGTCAGCCTGGTCCGTGGCTTGTCCACCCTCCAGAATAGCCTTACCTGCAAGCTCGTCAGCCCGCTCATTTCCTCGTACATTCGTCCGAGATAGTGGGGGATGTTTGTAGGGGTGGGCTCGGGATCTGTGAGTGGGCTGGGGGAGATGGGAGATTATGTCGGTGGGTTCGGAATTTGTGTGTGGGTAGGTGCGGGATATGTGAGTTGACGGGGAGATGTGTGTGTGCGTGGGGGATGTGTGGCTGAGGAATGTGTGTTTGGCTGGGTGGTTGGAGGTGTGTGGGTGGAGCAGGATATGAGGGTGAGTGATTGTTGGTGGGTAATGGGACGGGTAGAGGATATGTGAGTGGGTGGAAAGATGTGTGTAGTTGGGTGGATGTATGTGGGTGGGGGTTGTTTGGGTTGGGGAATGTATGTGTGCTTGTGGTGTGGGTGGATGGGATATGTGGTGGGTGAGAGGTGTGTGTGGGTGGGGAGATGTGTAGGTGTAGGGATGTGGTGGCTGTGTGGGGGAATGTATGTATGTGTGGGTTATGTGTGTGGTTGGGTGGAGGAGTTGGAGATAATGGGGGATGTGTGGGTGGGTGGTGGATGTGTCGCATAACATAGTAATATGCATTGTTTTGTTTACAAAATTCATGTGACAATGTTTTTTCCTATGCACTGTTGATGAAAGAAAGATGAGTGATTGGAAGGGCCGAATGTAAGACGGGCCTGCATGCCCAATTTGTTACCCTTTGAAAATAAAGTTTGTTCGTTCGTTGTTCGTTCGTTCGTTCGTACACCCGCATGCCCTGGCACGAAAACGAATGTAATCTTTGCCAGCCGAGACCGGATGTGTAGACAGCAGCCACTCTCTTCGGACCCAACCCATCTCTATCCTCCTGAGCAACCTCACTGAGTCACTAATTAAACACACCGAAGTGAATGTCTGTGTCTCGAGCGATGTTATTGATTTACTTACTGCCATGACTTCCATAATCAGGCTACTTGTGGTCAAAACAAAAGCACAAGAATCTTCCTTCACAATTCTACCTCCGGACTGAGCCGTAAAGGCCCATGAACTTCTCACTCGTCGAAAGACCGGACCATCTGTGTAAATGACAGCATCACCCTCCAAAGAATTCTCGAACATCAAAGTGCACACTTCCTCCCCCCCCCCACAGCAGCCGGATTTTCTTGTCTGCATTTTCTGTTAACCTAACAGGTCATATCAAATACACCCACCTGTCACATACTCTCGCATGTCACATACACCCACATATCACATACACCCACATATCACATACACCCACATATCGCATACACCAACATATATACACCCACATATCACATGCAAACCCATTTCGCATGCACCAACATATCACATACACCAACATGCCACATACACCCTTATGTCCCATACACCCAAATATCACATACGCCCACACGCCAATACACCCTCATGTCCCATACACCCTCATGACACATACACCCACATATCACATTCACCCATATATCACATACACAATCATGCCCTATACACCCTCATGACACATAATCCCACCTGCCACATACACCCATCTGCCAGGTGGCGGGTGTATGTGACAGAAGGGTGTATTTGACAAGTGGGATTATGTGGCAGGTGGGTGTATGTGGCAGGTGGGTGTATGTGGCAGGTGGGTGTATGTGACAGGTGGGAGTATGTGACAGATGGGTGTAGTTGATAGGTGGGAGTATGTTACAGGTGGGTGTATGTGACAGATGGGTGTATGTGACTGATGGGTGTATGTGACAGGTTTGAGTATGTGACAGGTTTGAGTATGTGACAGATGGGCGTATGTGACAGTTTGGAATATGTGACAGGTGGATTTATGTGGCAGGTGGGTGTATGTGACAGGTGGATGTATGTGGTAGATGGATGTATGTGACAGATGGGAGTATGTGGCAGGTGGGTGTATGTGGCAGGTGTGTTTATGTGACAGGTGGTAATATGTGGCAGGTGGATGTATGTGGCAGATGGGTGTATGTGGCAGTAGGGTGTATGTGGTAGATATGTGTATGTGGCATTAGGGTGTATGTGGCAGGTGGGTTATGTGACAGGTGTACGTATGTTGCAGGTGGGTGTATGTGGCAGGTGGGTGTATGTGGCAGGAGGGTGTATGTGGTAGATATGTGTATGTGGCATTAGGGTGTATGTGGCAGGTGGGTTATGTGACAGTTGTACGTATGTTGCAGTTGGGTGTATGTGGCAGGTGGTTGTATGTGGTAGGTATGTGTATGTGGCAGGTAGGTTTATGGGACATGAGAATTTATGTTACTTGTGGGTGTATGTGGCAGGTGGGTGTATGTGGTTGGTGGCTGTATGTGGCAGGGGTGGGTGCGTGGGTTATAGGGTGTATGTGGCAGGTGGGTGTATGTGGCAGGTGGGTGTATGTGGCAGGATGGTGTATGTGGCAGGTTGGTGTATGTGGCAGGTGGGTGTATGTGGCAGGTGGGTGTATGTGGCAGGAGGGTGTATGTGGCAGGAGGGTGTATGTGGCAGGTGGGTGTTGAGACAGGTGGTTGCATGTGGCAGGTGGGTGTTGAGACAGGTGGTTGCATGTGGCAGGTGGGTGTATATGATAGGTAAGTGTATATGGCAGGTGGGTGTATGAGACAGGTGGTTGCATGTGGCAGGTGGGTGTATATGATAGGTAAGTGTATATGGCAGGTGGGTGCATGTGACATGTGGGTGTATGTGGCAGGTGGGTGTTGAGACAGGTGGTTGCATGTGGCAGGTGGGTGTTGAGACAGGTGGTTGCATGTGGCAGGTGGGTGTTGAGACAGGTGGTTGTATGTGGCAGGTGGGTGTTGAGACAGGTGGTTGCATGTGGCAGGTGGGTGTTGAGACAGGTGGTTGCATGTGGCAGGTGGATGCATGTGACATGTGGGTGTATGTGGCAGGTGGGTGTATATGATAGGTAAGTGTATATGGCAGGTGGGTGCATGTGACATGTGGGTGTATGTGGCAGGTGGGTGTTGAGACAGGTGGTTGCATGTGGCAGGTGGGTGTTGAGACAGGTGGTTGCATGTGGCAGGTGGGTGTTGAGACAGGTGGTTGCATGTGGCAGGTGGGTGTATATGATAGGTAAGTGTATATGGCAGGAGGGTGTATGTCGCAGGATGGTGTATGTGGTAGGTGGGTGTTTGGAACATGAGAATGTATGTGGCAGGTGGATGCATGTGGCAGGTGGGTGCATGTGACATGTGGGTGTATGTGGCAGGTGGGTGAATGTGGCAGGTGGGTGTATGTGGCAGGTGGGTGTATGTGGTAGGTGGGTGTATGTGGTAGGTGGGTGTATGTGGCAGGTGGGTGTATGTGGCAGGTGGGTGTATGTGGCAGGTGGGTGTATGTGGCAGGTGGCTGCAAGTGGCAGGTGTGGGTATGTGGCAGGTGGGTGTATGGGTTATATGGGTGTATGTGGCAGGTGGGTGTATGCGGCATGTGGGTGTATGTGGTAAGTGGGTGTATGAGGCAGGATGGTGTATAATGTAGGTGGGTTTATGGGACATGAGGGTGTATGTGACATGAGGGTTATGTGGCAGGTAGGTGTATGTGGTAGGTGGGTGTATGTGGTAGTAAGTGTATTTGACAGGTGGGTGTATGTTGCAGGATGCTTTATGTTGTAGGTGGGTGTATTGGACATGAGGGTGTATGTGGTAGGTGGGTGTATGTGACATGTGGGTGTATGTGGCAGGTGGGTGTATGTGACATGTGGGTGTATGTGGCAGGTGGGTGTATGTGGCATGTGGATGTATGCAGCAGGTGGGTGTATGTGGCAGGTGGGTGTATGTGACATGTGGGTGTATGTGGCAGGTGGGTGTATTTGACATGAGGGTGTATGTGGTAGGTGGGTGTATGTGACATGTGGGTGTGTGTGGCAGGTGGGTGTATGTGACATGTGGGTGTATGTGGCAGGTGGGTGTATGTGACATGTGGGTGTATGTGGTAGGTGGGTGTATGTGACATGTGGGTGTATGTGGCAGGTGGGTGTATGTGACATGTGGGTGTATGTGGCAGGTGGGTGTATGTGACATGTGGGTGTATGTGGCAGGTGGGTGTATGTGGCAGATGGGTGTATGGGACATGAGGGTGTATGTGGTAGGTGGATGTATGTGGTAGGTGGGTGTATGTGGCAGATGGGTGTATGTGGCAGGTGGGTGTATGGGACATGAGGGTGTATGTGGTAGGTGGATGTATGTGGCAGGTGGGTGTATGTGGCAGATGGGTGTATGGGACATGTGAGGTGTATGTGGTAGGTGGATGTATGTTGTAGGTGGGTGTATGTGGCAGATGGGTGTATGGGACATGAGGGTGTATGTGGCTGGAAGATGTATGTGACTAGTTGATGTATGTGACAGGTGGGTGTATTTTGCATGTAGGTGTATGTGGCAGGTGGGTGTATTTGGCAGATGGGTGTATGTGGCAGGTGAATGTATGTGGTATGTGTGTGTATCTGGCAGGTGGATGTATGTGGCAGGTGGGTGTATTTGGCAGGTGGGTGTATGTGGCAGGTTGATGTATGTGGCATGTGGGTGTATGTGACTGGTGGATCTATGTGGCAGGTGGGTGTATGTGGCATGAGAGTGTATGTGACAGGTGGATGTATGGGACCTGAGGGTGTATGTGGCAGGTGGATGTATGGGACATGAGGGTGTATGTGACAGGTGGATGTATGGGACATGAGGGTATATGTGCCAGGTGGATATATGTGGCATGTGGGTATAAGTGGCAAGTGGATGTTTGTGGCTTGTGGCTGTATGTGGCACGAGGGTGTATGTGGCAGTTGGGTGTTATGGACATGAGGGTGTATGTGGTAGGTGGGTGTATGTGACATGTGGGTGTATGTGGCAGCTGAGTGTAAGTGACATGTGGGTGTATGTGGCAGGATGGTGTATGTGGCAGGATGGTGTATGTGGCAGGTGGGTGTATGTTGCAGGTGGGTGTATGTGGCAGGTGGGTGTATGTGGCAGGTGGGTGTGTGTGGCATGTGGATGTATGCAGCAGGTGGGTGTGTGTGACATGTGGATGTATGTTGCAGGTGGGTGTATGTGGTATGAGGGTTATGTGGCATTTAGGTGTATGTGGCAGGTGGGTGTATGTGGCAGGTGGGTGTATGTGGCAGGTGGGTGTATGTTGCAGGTGGGTGTATGTGTCAGGTGGGTGTATGTGGCAGGTGGGTGTGTGTGGCATGTGGATGTATGCAGCAGGTGGGTGTGTGTGGCATGTGGATGTATGTTGCAGGTGGGTGTATGTTATAAGTGGTTATCAGTTATCAGTTATCACTTGGGGTATCTTCATGGCACTCCGGACAGGTTTATAAGTGCTAAGATCCTCCCCTCGCCCCCCCCCCCCCCCATCATATGCATCAGCGTCCGGTAGCTAATAGTGCCAGTTCTGTGTTGGTTGACGAGGCGCCGTGTTGTCCCGATGTACCTCTCGTGGCTGGCCGTGCCGATTCTTACTCCCAAGTATAAGTGGTTGTATGTGACATGAAGGTGTATGTGATATGTGGTTGTATGTGGCAGGTGGGTATATGTTGCATGTGGATGTATGGTGCAGGTGGGTGTATGTGACAGGTGGGATTATGTGACAGATGGGTGTAGTTGACAGGTGGGAGTATGTTACAGGTGGGTGTATGTGACATGAGGGTGTATGTGATATGTGGGTGTATGTGATATGTGGGTGTATGTGACATGCGGGTGTATGTGATATGTGGGTGTATGTGATATGTGGGTGTATGTGGCATGCGGGTGTATGTGATATGTGGGTGTATGTAATATGAGTTTGTATGTGACATGCGGGTGTATGTGATATGTGGGTGTATGTGGTATGTGGGTGTATATGATATGTAGGTGTATGTGGCAGTTGGGTATACGTGCCAAGTGGGTGTATGTGGCAGGTGGGTGTATGTGATATGTAAGTGTATGTGATATGTGTGTGTACGTGATATGTGCGTGTGTGTGGCATGCGGGTGTATGTGGGTGTAAGTAATATGAGTTTGTATGTGGCATGCGGTTGTATGTGATATGTTGGTGTATGTGATATGTGGCTGTATGTGACAGCAGAGTGTATGTGGCATGAGGGTGTATGTGGCAGGAGGCTATATGTGACTGGTGGGTGTATGTAACAGGTGGGTGTTTGTGACAGGAGGGTGCATCTGACGGAAGGGTAAATGTGACATGAGATCTTTTATGACGGGAGGGTGGCAAGTGATCCAAACACATTTCATTCGACTTTGATGAGAGCGATATTCTGCAGTATCCTGTCACGTGATGACACATCTCCTACTAGATCTTCAAGTAGCATCTGTAAAACCTCCCTGTTTGAAGCTGTTTCCTTGACCCTCATTCAGATCCCACTCACTCTATGTGACCTCCCAGCAGAGACCCATCAGTTGATGGGTGACGAGAGTAATTGAGTCCATTGTTTATATGTTGTACTTCCAGTCGATCCTGCCTGCTACAGCGAGATACAAGATGGGAAGGGAGTCGGGCTTAGAGTGATTAATCTGTCATCTTGTGTAATTGTTGTACGCGACAGACGTGGATAGAGTGGAGAGGTGTTGTTGTGTGGTAGGGTTCACTCAATTTTGTTAGTGTTTCGAGAAAGTTGTAGTCAGTAATGTGTCATGTGTTGTGTGAACATTAGTTGTGCCTGAAGTTGTCTGTTGCGGACGAGAAATAAAGAGCGTTTGTGTTGTTGTTGTTTCAGGCTGTATTGTTATCGGCTTAGACTGTGTTGTTATTGGTACAGTCTGTGTCAGTGTAGTTAGTGTAGTCATTGTTGTTATTGTAGTCTGTGTCAGTGTAGTTAGTGCACTCATTGTTGTTATTGGTTCAGTCTGTGTCAGTGTAGTTAGTGCACTCATTGTTGTTATTGGTTCAGTCTGTGTCAGTGTAGTTAGTGCACTCATTGTTGTTATTGGTTCAGTCTGTGTCAGTGTAGTAAGTGTAGTCATTGTTGGTATTGTAGTCTGTGTCAGTGTAGTTAGTGTAGTCATTGTTGTTATTGCAGTCTGTGTCAGTGTAGTTAGTGTAGTCATTGTTGTTATTGTAGTCTGTGTCAGTGTAGTTAGTGCACTCATTGTTGTTATTGGTTCAATCTGTGTCAGTGTAGTTAGTGCACTCATTGTTGTTATTGGTTCAGTCTGTGTCAGTGTAGTTAGTGCACTCATTGTTATTATTGGTTCAGTCTGTGTCAGTGTAGTTAGTGTAGTCATTGTTGTTATTGCAGTCTGTGTCAGTGTAGTTAGTGTAGTCATTGTTGTTATTGCAGTCTGTGTCAGTGTAGTTAGTGTAGTCATTGTTGTTATTGGTTCAGTCTGTGTCAGTGTAGTTAGTGTAGTCATTGTTGTTATTGGTTCAGTCTGTGTCAGTGTAGTTAGTGCACTCATTGTTGTTATTGCAGTCTGTGTCAGTGTAGTTAGTGCACTCATTGTTGTTATTGGTTCAGTCTGTGTCAGTGTAGTTAGTGCACTCATTGTTGTTATTGGTTCAGTCTGTGTCAGTGTAGTTAGTGCACTCATTGTTATTATTGGTTCAGTCTGTGTCAGTGTAGATAGTGTAGTCATTGTTGTTATTGCAGTCTGTGTCAGTGTAGTTAGTGTAGTCATTGTTGTTATTGCAGTCTGTGTCAGTGTAGTTAGTGTAGTCATTGTTGTTATTGGTTCAGTCTGTGTCAGTGTAGTTAGTGTAGTCATTGTTGTTATTGGTTCAGTCTGTGTCAGTGTAGTTAGTGCACTCATTGTTGTTATTGCAGTCTGTGTCAGTGTAGTTAGTGCACTCATTGTTGTTATTGGTTCAGTCTGTGTCAGTGTAGTTAGTGCACTCATTGTTGTTATTGGTTCAGTCTGTGTCAGTGTAGTTAGTGCACTCATTGTTGTTATTGGTTCAGTCTGTGTCAGTGTAGTTAGTGCACTCATTGTTGTTATTGGTTCAGTCTGTGTCAGTGTAGTTAGTGCACTCATTGTTGTTATTGCAGTCTGTGTCAGTGTAGTTAGTGTAGTCATTGTTGTTATTGGTTCAGTCTGTGTCAGTGTAGTTAGTGTAGTCATTGTTGTTATTGGTTCAGTCTGTGTCAGTGTAGTTAGTGTAGTCATTGTTGTTATTGCAGTCTGTGTCAGTGTAGTTAGTGTAGTCATTGTTGTTATTGGTTCAGTCTGTGTCAGTGTAGTTAGTGTAGTCATAGTTGTTATTGCAGTCTGTGTCAGTGTAGTTAGTGTAGTCATTGTTGTTATTGCAGTCTGTGTCAGTGTAGTTAGTGTAGTCATTGTTGTTATTGCAGTCTGTGTCAGTGTAGTTAGTGTAGTCATTGTTGTTATTGCAGTCTGTGTCAGTGTAGTTAGTGTAGTCATAGTTGTTATTGCAGTCTGTGTCAGTGTAGTTAGTGTA
This sequence comes from Cepaea nemoralis, assembly GCA_014155875.1. Classification (NCBI taxonomy): domain Eukaryota; kingdom Metazoa; phylum Mollusca; class Gastropoda; order Stylommatophora; family Helicidae; genus Cepaea; species Cepaea nemoralis. The sequence goes on along the minus strand of JACEFZ010023198.1, from coordinate 143,710 downwards.
GTCATTGTTGTTATTGCAGTCTGTGTCAGTGTAGTTAGTGTAGTCATTGTTGTTATTGGTTCAGTCTGTGTCAGTGTAGTTAGTGTAGTCATAGTTGTTATTGCAGTCTGTGTCAGTGTAGTTAGTGTAGTCATTGTTGTTATTGCAGTCTGTGTCAGTGTAGTTAGTGTAGTCATTGTTGTTATTGCAGTCTGTGTCAGTGTAGTTAGTGTAGTCATTGTTGTTATTGCAGTCTGTGTCAGTGTAGTTAGTGTAGTCATAGTTGTTATTGCAGTCTGTGTCAGTGTAGTTAGTGTAGTCATTGTTGTTATTGCAGTCTGTGTCAGTGTAGTTAGTGTAGTCATTGTTGTTATTGCAGTCTGTGTCAGTGTAGTTAGTGTAGTCATTGTTGTTATTGCAGTCTGTGTCAGTGTAGTTAGTGTAGTCATTGTTGTTATTGCAGTCTGTGTCAGTGTAGTTAGTGTAGTCATTGTTGTTATTGCAGTCTGTGTCAGTGTAGTTAGTGTAGTCATTGTTGTTATTGCAGTCTGTGTCAGTGTAGTTAGTGTAGTCATTGTTGTTATTGCAGTCTGTGTCAGTGTAGTTAGTGTAGTCATTGTTGTTATTGCAGTCTGTGTCAGTGTAGTTAGTGTAGTCATTGTTGTTATTGCAGTCTGTGTCAGTGTAGTTAGTGTAGTCATTGTTGTTATTGCAGTCTGTGTCAGTGTAGTTAGTGTAGTCATTGTTGTTATTACAGTCTGTGTCAGTGTAGTTAGTGTAGTCATTGTTGTTATTGCAGTCTGTGTCAGTGTAGTTAGTGTAGTCATTGTTGTTATTGGTTCAGTCTGTGTCAGTGTAGTTAGTGCACTCATTGTTGTTATTGTAGTCTGTGTCAGTGTAGTTAGTGTAGTCATTGTTGTTATTGGTTCAGTCTGTGTCAGTGTAGTTAGTGCACTTATTGTTGTTATTGGTTCAGTCTGTGTCAGTGTAGTTAGTGCACTCATTGTTGTTATTGCAGTCTGTGTCAGTGTAGTTAGTGTAGTCATTGTTGTTATTGGTTCAGTCTGTGTCAGTGTAGTTAGTGTAGTCATTGTTGTTATTGGTTCAGTCTGTGTCAGTGTAGTTAGTGTAGTCATTGTTGTTATTGCAGTCTGTGTCAGTGTAGTTAGTGTAGTCATTGTTGTTATTGGTTCAGTCTGTGTCAGTGTAGTTAGTGTAGTCATAGTTGTTATTGCAGTCTGTGTCAGTATAGTTAGTGTAGTCATTGTTGTTATTGCAGTCTGTGTCAGTGTAGTTAGTGTAGTCATTGTTGTTATTGCAGTCTGTGTCAGTGTAGTTAGTGTAGTCATTGTTGTTATTGCAGTCTGTGTCAGTGTAGTTAGTGTAGTCATTGTTGTTATTGCAGTCTGTGTCAGTGTAGTTAGTGTAGTCATTGTTGTTATTGCAGTCTGTGTCAGTGTAGTTAGTGTAGTCATTGTTGTTATTGCAGTCTGTGTCAGTGTAGTTAGTGTAGTCATTGTTGTTATTGCAGTCTGTGTCAGTGTAGTTAGTGTAGTCATTGTTGTTATTGCAGTCTGTGTCAGTGTAGTTAGTGTAGTCATTGTTGTTATTGGTTCAGTCTGTGTCAGTGTAGTTAGTGCACTCATTGTTGTTATTGTAGTCTGTGTCAGTGTAGTTAGTGTAGTCATTGTTGTTATTGTAGTCTGTGTCAGTGTAGGTAGTGTAGTCATTGTTGTTATTGGTTCAGTCTGTGTCAGTGTAGTTAGTGTAGTCATTGTTGTTATTGGTTCAGTCTGTGTCAGTGTAGTTAGTGCACTCATTGTTGTTATTGGTTGAGTCTGTGTCAGTGTAGTTAGTGTAGTCATTGTTGTTATTGCAGTCTGTGTCAGTGTAGTTAGTGTAGTCATTGTTGTTATTGTAGTCTGTGTCAGTGTAGTTAGTGCACTCATTGTTGTTATTGGTACAGTCTGTGTCAGTGTAGTTAGTGCACTCATTGTTGTTATTGTAGTCTGTGTCAGTGTAGTTAGTGTAGTCATTGTTGTTATTGTAGTCTGTGTCAGTGTAGTTAGTGTGCTCATTGTTGTTATTGTAGTCTGTGTCAGTGTAGTTAGTGCACTCATTGTTGTTTTTGCAGTCTGTGTCAGTGTAGTTAGTGCACTCATTGTTGTTATTGGTTCAGTCTGTGACAGTGTAGTTAGTGCACTCATTGTTGTTATTGGTTCAGTCTGTGACAGTGTAGTTAGTGCACTCATTGTTGTTATTGGTTCAGTCTGTGTCAGTGTAGTTAGTGTACTCATTGTTGTTATTGTAGTCTGTGTCAGTGTAGTTAGTGTAGTCATTGTTGTTATTGCAGTCTGTGTCAGTGTAGTTAGTGTAGTCATTGTTGTTATTGCAGTCTGTGTCAGTGTAGTTAGTGTAGTCATTGTTGTTATTGCAGTCTGTGTCAGTGTAGTTAGTGTAGTCATTGTTGTTATTGCAGTCTGTGTCAGTGTAGTTAGTGTAGTCATTGTTGTTATTGCAGTCTGTGTCAGTGTAGTTAGTGTAGTCATTGTTGTTATTGCAGTCTGTGTCAGTGTAGTTAGTGTAGTCATTGTTGTTATTGCAGTCTGTGTCAGTGTAGTTAGTGTAGTCATTGTTGTTATTGCAGTCTGTGTCAGTGTAGTTAGTGTAGTCATTGTTGTTATTACAGTCTGTGTCAGTGTAGTTAGTGTAGTCATTGTTGTTATTGCAGTCTGTGTCAGTGTAGTTAGTGTAGTCATTGTTGTTATTGGTTCAGTCTGTGTCAGTGTAGTTAGTGCACTCATTGTTGTTATTGTAGTCTGTGTCAGTGTAGTTAGTGTAGTCATTGTTGTTATTGGTTCAGTCTGTGTCAGTGTAGTTAGTGCACTCATTGTTGTTATTGGTTCAGTCTGTGTCAGTGTAGTTAGTGCACTCATTGTTGTTATTGCAGTCTGTGTCAGTGTAGTTAGTGTAGTCATTGTTGTTATTGGTTCTGTCTGTGTCAGTGTAGTTAGTGTAGTCATTGTTGTTATTGGTTCAGTGTGTGTCAGTGTAGTTAGTGTAGTCATTGTTGTTATTGCAGTCTGTGTCAGTGTAGTTAGTGTAGTCATTGTTGTTATTGGTTCAGTCTGTGTCAGTGTAGTAGTGTAGTCATAGTTGTTATTGCAGTCTGTGTCATTGTAGTTAGTGTAGTCATTGTTGTTATTGCAGTCTGTGTCAGTGTAGTTAGTGTAGTCATTGTTGTTATTGCAGTCTGTGTCAGTGTAGTTAGTGTAGTCATTGTTGTTATTGCAGTCTGTGTCAGTGTAGTTAGTGTAGTCATTGTTGTTATTGCAGTCTGTGTCAGTGTAGTTAGTGTAGTCATTGTTGTTATTGCAGTCTGTGTCAGTGTAGTTAGTGTAGTCATTGTTGTTATTGCAGTCTGTGTCAGTGTAGTTAGTGTAGTCATTGTTGTTATTGCAGTCTGTGTCAGTGTAAAAAGTGTAGTCATTGTTGTTATTGCAGTCTGTGTCAGTGTAGTTAGTGTAGTCATTGTTGTTATTGGTTCAGTCTGTGTCAGTGTAGTTAGTGCACTCATTGTTGTTATTGTAGTCTGTGTCAGTGTAGTTAGTGTAGTCATTGTTGTTATTGTAGTCTGTGTCAGTGTAGTTAGTGTAGTCATTGTTGTTATTGGTTCAGTCTGTGTCAGTGTAGTTAGTGTAGTCATTGTTGTTATTGGTTCAGTCTGTGTCAGTGTAGTTAGTGCACTCATTGTTGTTATTGGTTGAGTCTGTGTCAGTGTAGTTAGTGTAGTCATTGTTGTTATTGCAGTCTGTGTCAGTGTAGTTAGTGTAGTCATTGTTGTTATTGTAGTCTGTGTCAGTGTAGTTAGTGCACTCATTGTTGTTATTGGTACAGTCTGTGTCAGTGTAGTTAGTGCACTCATTGTTGTTATTGTAGTCTGTGTCAGTGTAGTTAGTGTAGTCATTGTTGTTATTGTAGTCTGTGTCAGTGTAGTTAGTGTACTCATTGTTGTTATTGTAGTCTAAGTCAGTGTAGTTAGTGCACTCATTGTTGTTATTGCAGTCTGTGTCAGTGTAGTTAGTGCACTCATTGTTGTTATTGGTTCAGTCTGTGACAGTGTAGTTAGTGCACTCATTGTTGTTATTGGTTCAGTCTGTGACAGTGTAGTTAGTGCACTCATTGTTGTTATTGGTTCAGTCTGTGTCAGTGTAGTTAGTGTACTCATTGTTGTTATTGTAGTCTGTGTCAGTGTAGTTAGTGCACTCATTGTTGCTATTGGCTCAGTCCTGTGTCTTATACACATCTGTAGTTAGTGCACTCATTGTTGTTATTGGTTCAGTCTGTGTCAGTGTAGTTAGTGTACTCATTGTTGTTATTGTAGTCTGTGTCAGTGTAGTTAGTGTAGTCATTGTTGTTATTGGTTCAGTCTGTGTCAGTGTAGTTAGTGTACTCATTGTTGTTATTGTAGTCTGTGTCAGTGTAGTTAGTGTACTCATTGTTGTTATTGTAGTCTGTGTCAGTGTAGTTAGTGTAGTCATTGTTGTTATTGGTTCAGTCTGTGTCAGTGTAGTTAGTGTACTCATTGTTGTTACTGTAGTCTGTGTCAGTGTAGTTAGTGCACTCATTGTTGTTATTGTAGTCTGTGTCAGTGTAGTTAGTGTAGTCATTGTTGTTATTGGTTCAGTCTGTGTCAGTGTAGTTAGTGCACTCATTGTTGTTATTGCAGTCTGTGTCAGTGTAGTTAGTGTAGTCATTGTTGTTATTGCAGTCTGTGTCAGTGTAGTTAGTGTAGTCATTGTTGTTATTGGTTCAGTCTGTGTCAGTGTAGTTAGTGCACTCATTGTTGTTATTGGTACAGTCTGTGTCAGTGTAGTTAGTGCACTCATTGTTGTTATTGGTTCAGTCTGTGTCAGTGTAGTTAGTGCACTCATTGTTGTTATTGGTACAGTCTGTGTCAGTGTAGTTAGTGCACTCATTGTTGTTATTGGTTCAGTCTGTGTCAGTGTAGTTAGTGCACTCATTGTTGTTATTGGTTCAGTCTGTGTCAGTGTAGTTAGTGCACTCATTGTTGTTATCGGTACAGTCTGTCAGTGTAGTTAGTGCACTCATTGTTGTTATTGGTTCAGTCTGTGTCAGTGTAGTTAGTGCACTCATTGTTGTTATTGGTTCAGTCTGTGTCAGTGTAGTTAGTGCACTCATTGTTGTTATTGGTTCAGTCTGTGTCAGTGTAGTTAGTGCACTCATTGTTGTTATTGGTTCAGTCTGTGTCAGTGTAGTTAGTGTAGTCATTGTTGTTATTGCAGTCTGTGTCAGTGTAGTTAGTGTACTCATTGTTGTTATTGGTACAGTCTGTCAGTATAGTTAGTGCACTCATTGTTGTTATTGGTTCAGTCTGTGTCAGTGTAGTTAGTGCACTCATTGTTGTTATTGGTTCAGTCTGTGTCAGTGTAGTTAGTGCACTCATTGTTGTTATTGGTTCAGTCTGTGTCAGTGTAGTTAGTGTAGTCATTGTTGTTATTACAGTCTGTGTCAGTGTAGTTAGTGTAGTCATTGTTGTTATTGCAGTCTGTGTCAGTGTAGTTAGTGTAGTCATTGTTGTTATTGGTTCAGTCTGTGTCAGTGTAGTTAGTGCACTCATTGTTGTTATTGTAGTCTGTGTCAGTGTAGTTAGTGTAGTCATTGTTGTTATTGGTTCAGTCTGTGTCAGTGTAGTTAGTGCACTTATTGTTGTTATTGGTTCAGTCTGTGTCAGTGTAGTTAGTGCACTCATTGTTGTTATTGCAGTCTGTGTCAGTGTAGTTAGTGTAGTCATTGTTGTTATTGGTTCAGTCTGTGTCAGTGTAGTTAGTGTAGTCATTGTTGTTATTGGTTCAGTCTGTGTCAGTGTAGTTAGTGTAGTCATTGTTGTTATTGCAGTCTGTGTCAGTGTAGTTAGTGTAGTCATTGTTGTTATTGGTTCAGTCTGTGTCAGTGTAGTTAGTGTAGTCATAGTTGTTATTGCAGTCTGTGTCAGTGTAGTTAGTGTAGTCATTGTTGTTATTGCAGTCTGTGTCAGTGTAGTTAGTGTAGTCATTGTTGTTATTGCAGTCTGTGTCAGTGTAGTTAGTGTAGTCATTGTTGTTATTGCAGTCTGTGTCAGTGTAGTTAGTGTAGTCATTGTTGTTATTGCAGTCTGTGTCAGTGTAGTTAGTGTAGTCATTGTTGTTATTGCAGTCTGTGTCAGTGTAGTTAGTGTAGTCATTGTTGTTATTGCAGTCTGTGTCAGTGTAGTTAGTGTAGTCATTGTTGTTATTGCAGTCTGTGTCAGTGTAGTTAGTGTAGTCATTGTTGTTATTGCAGTCTGTGTCAGTGTAGTTAGTGTAGTCATTGTTGTTATTGGTTCAGTCTGTGTCAGTGTAGTTAGTGCACTCATTGTTGTTATTGTAGTCTGTGTCAGTGTAGTTAGTGTAGTCATTGTTGTTATTGTAGTCTGTGTCAGTGTAGTTAGTGTAGTCATTGTTGTTATTGGTTCAGTCTGTGTCAGTGTAGTTAGTGTAGTCATTGTTGTTATTGGTTCAGTCTGTGTCAGTGTAGTTAGTGCACTCATTGTTGTTATTGGTTGAGTCTGTGTCAGTGTAGTTAGTGTAGTCATTGTTGTTATTGCAGTCTGTGTCAGTGTAGTTAGTGTAGTCATTGTTGTTATTGTAGTCTGTGTCAGTGTAGTTAGTGTAGTCATTGTTGTTATTGTAGTCTGTGTCAGTGTAGTTAGTGTACTCATTGTTGTTATTGTAGTCTAAGTCAGTGTAGTTAGTGCACTCATTGTTGTTATTGCAGTCTGTGTCAGTGTAGTTAGTGCACTCATTGTTGTTATTGGTTCAGTCTGTGACAGTGTAGTTAGTGCACTCATTGTTGTTATTGGTTCAGTCTGTGTCAGTGTAGTTAGTGCACTCATTGTTGTTATTGGTTCAGTCTGTGTCAGTGTAGTTAGTGTACTCATTGTTGTTATTGTAGTCTGTGTCAGTGTAGTTAGTGTAGTCATTGTTGTTATTGCAGTCTGTGTCAGTGTAGTTAGTGTAGTCATTGTTGTTATTGCAGTCTGTGTCAGTGTAGTTAGTGTAGTCATTGTTGTTATTGCAGTCTGTGTCAGTGTAGTTAGTGTAGTCATTGTTGTTATTGCAGTCTGTGTCAGTGTAGTTAGTGTAGTCATTGTTGTTATTGCAGTCTGTGTCAGTGTAGTTAGTGTAGTCATTGTTGTTATTGCAGTCTGTGTCAGTGTAGTTAGTGTAGTCATTGTTGTTATTGCAGTCTGTGTCAGTGTAGTTAGTGTAGTCATTGTTGTTATTGCAGTCTGTGTCAGTGTAGTTAGTGTAGTCATTGTTGTTATTACAGTCTGTGTCAGTGTAGTTAGTGTAGTCATTGTTGTTATTGCAGTCTGTGTCAGTGTAGTTAGTGTATTCATTGTTGTTATTGGTTCAGTCTGTGTCAGTGTAGTTAGTGCACTCATTGTTGTTATTGTAGTCTGTGTCAGTGTAGTTAGTGTAGTCATTGTTGTTATTGGTTCAGTCTGTGTCAGTGTAGTTAGTGCACTCATTGTTGTTATTGGTTCAGTCTGTGTCAGTGTAGTTAGTGCACTCATTGTTGTTATTGCAGTCTGTGTCAGTGTAGTTAGTGTAGTCATTGTTGTTATTGGTTCTGTCTGTGTCAGTGTAGTTAGTGTAGTCATTGTTGTTATTGGTTCAGTGTGTGTCAGTGTAGTTAGTGTAGTCATTGTTGTTATTGCAGTCTGTGTCAGTGTAGTTAGTGTAGTCATTGTTGTTATTGGTTCAGTCTGTGTCAGTGTAGTTAGTGTAGTCATAGTTGTTATTGCAGTCTGTGTCATTGTAGTTAGTGTAGTCATTGTTGTTATTGCAGTCTGTGTCAGTGTAGTTAGTGTAGTCATTGTTGTTATTGCAGTCTGTGTCAGTGTAGTTAGTGTAGTCATTGTTGTTATTGCAGTCTGTGTCAGTGTAGTTAGTGTAGTCATTGTTGTTATTGCAGTCTGTGTCAGTGTAGTTAGTGTAGTCATTGTTGTTATTGCAGTCTGTGTCAGTGTAGTTAGTGTAGTCATTGTTGTTATTGCAGTCTGTGTCAGTGTAGTTAGTGTAGTCATTGTTGTTATTGCAGTCTGTGTCAGTGTAGTTAGTGTAGTCATTGTTGTTATTGCAGTCTGTGTCAGTGTAGTTAGTGTAGTCATTGTTGTTATTGGTTCAGTCTGTGTCAGTGTAGTTAGTGCACTCATTGTTGTTATTGTAGTCTGTGTCAGTGTAGTTAGTGTAGTCATTGTTGTTATTGTAGTCTGTGTCAGTGTAGTTAGTGTAGTCATTGTTGTTATTGGTTCAGTCTGTGTCAGTGTAGTTAGTGTAGTCATTGTTGTTATTGGTTCAGTCTGTGTCAGTGTAGTTAGTGCACTCATTGTTGTTATTGGTTGAGTCTGTGTCAGTGTAGTTAGTGTAGTCATTGTTGTTATTGCAGTCTGTGTCAGTGTAGTTAGTGTAGTCATTGTTGTTATTGTAGTCTGTGTCAGTGTAGTTAGTGCACTCATTGTTGTTATTGGTACAGTCTGTGTCAGTGTAGTTAGTGCACTCATTGTTGTTATTGTAGTCTGTGTCAGTGTAGTTAGTGTAGTCATTGTTGTTATTGTAGTCTGTGTCAGTGTAGTTAGTGTACTCATTGTTGTTATTGTAGTCTAAGTCAGTGTAGTTAGTGCACTCATTGTTGTTATTGCAGTCTGTGTCAGTGTAGTTAGTGCACTCATTGTTGTTATTGGTTCAGTCTGTGACAGTGTAGTTAGTGCACTCATTGTTGTTATTGGTTCAGTCTGTGACAGTGTAGTTAGTGCACTCATTGTTGTTATTGGTTCAGTCTGTGTCAGTGTAGTTAGTGTACTCATTGTTGTTATTGTAGTCTGTGTCAGTGTAGTTAGTGCACTCATTGTTGCTATTGGCTCAGTCTGTGACATTGTAGTTAGTGCACTCATTATTGTTATTGGTTCAGTCTGTGTCAGTGTAGTTAGTGTACTCATTGTTGTTATTGTAGTCTGTGTCAGTGTAGTTAGTGTAGTCATTGTTGTTATTGGTTCAGTCTGTGTCAGTGTAGTTAGTGTACTCATTGTTGTTATTGTAGTCTGTGTCAGTGTAGTTAGTGTACTCATTGTTGTTATTGTAGTCTGTGTCAGTGTAGTTAGTGTAGTCATTGTTGTTATTGGTTCAGTCTGTGTCAGTGTAGTTAGTGCACTCATTGTTGTTATTGCAGTCTGTGTCAGTGTAGTTAGTGTAGTCATTGTTGTTATTGCAGTCTGTGTCAGTGTAGTTAGTGTAGTCATTGTTGTTATTGGTTCAGTCTGTGTCAGTGTAGTTAGTGCACTCATTGTTGTTATTGGTACAGTCTGTGTCAGTGTAGTTAGTGCACTCATTGTTGTTATTGGTTCAGTCTGTGTCAGTGTAGTTAGTGCACTCATTGTTGTTATTGGTACAGTCTGTGTCAGTGTAGTTAGTGCACTCATTGTTGTTATTGGTTCAGTCTGTGTCAGTGTAGTTAGTGCACTCATTGTTGTTATTGGTTCAGTCTGTGTCAGTGTAGTTAGTGCACTCATTGTTGTTATCGGTACAGTCTGTCAGTGTAGTTAGTGCACTCATTGTTGTTATTGGTTCAGTGTCAGTGTAGTTAGTGCACTCATTGTTGTTATTGGTTCAGTCTGTGTCAGTGTAGTTAGTGCACTCATTGTTGTTATTGGTTCAGTCTGTGTCAGTGTAGTTAGTGCACTCATTGTTGTTATTGGTTCAGTCTGTGTCAGTGTAGTTAGTGTAGTCATTGTTGTTATTGCAGTCTGTGTCAGTGTAGTTAGTGTACTCATTGTTGTTATTGGTACAGTCTGTCAGTATAGTTAGTGCACTCATTGTTGTTATTGGTTCAGTCTGTGTCAGTGTAGTGTCAGAGCCTAGCTACGCAGCAACATCGTTACGGCACCCGGCGGACAAGAGTTGTCGGCTGGCGAGATTGTTACCTGACACGCGACCAGCGCTGACGACAGACGCACGCAAAGCCACGTGACCCCACCAGAGGCAGTGGACAGTGTGCGTGATAGCTGAGACCAAGCTGGGACAGGACTCTGAACGGACGTGTGTGTCGAGAGCAAGGCGTTTGTGTGAATCTCCGTGGTTGTAAGCTGAACGACTGATATCTTGAGCGCCAGACCTATGAGCTGTAATGTGGTTGTGAGTTATATGTTGTACATTGCTGTAATTATCGTTATGTATTTAATGTGGCAATAAATCCATAGAACTTGTGTTGCTGTGTCTTACGTCGAATCACGTTGTACTTGTACTGTCTCACATGTGTTAGCCAACGAGCCTAATAGAAGATCCTGACATGTGTGGACGTGGGTTGCTCGTCTTTATTTAAGAACCTAATATATTTAGACGTGTGTTGTTCGTCTTTGTTATTTAAAACTATAATTCTTGTACTTGTAAAATTTGTCAAGGTTATAGTGATGTACATGTGATCGGAAAAGTCTCAGTGTGATCCATTACTACATTGTCTAAATATGTTTAAGATCATTAGTAAATGTACAGTACATATTGTTTGATCCTGTAAACGTGTTAAACATTTGTGATTTGTGAAAATTGTCACCGTTTGACCTTGTCAACATTGTGATTTTGCCGCCATTTTGACCTTGTCGCCATCTTGTAAACTTGATGTCTTTGTCCTTACTGAATGTCATCTTGATGTAAGTGATGTGTCATCAATGTTATTGAGTGTTCAAATACAGATAGATTGTTTTTGTGTATTGAGTTTGTGGAACGCAAAGAGTTTTGGAAAGAGTGTAACTTCTGTTGAAAGAAACACTGTTGACGACAAATTTACGACATACAATTATACTCAACGCCATCCAAACCAAATCAACACTTAGTGACTTACAGGCACACACCAACAAACACACGCTAACTTATTTCTCTCCAAAAACAAAGCAGGTTTTTTGCGTACCATCCATAACCCTGCCGTAGAGGTCATTAGTGGTTCCGAAGTACGACCTTACAGTTTTCTAGCCCGATTGCCCAACCATTCGTCACCATATCCAAGGGCACTTGAGTATATTTTTCTTCACTTTAACTTTACGTATGCATTATTGGGCACGCATCGTATAGTCAAATCAATTGTAAGTTATTTTTCTACTAACCATTTACAACATATTTTGTGTGGGTGATTTTCATTGACATATTTTCTCTATCATGTCGTCATTATTTGATTTCATCGATATGGGTTTAAAATTAAAGTTAGAAGGTGATGAATTAACACAATGGAGTGAGAAGAAATACGCTGAGTACTGTGAACGCGAAGATAGAGCAGCTGAAAGAGCTGCCAAGCAAGCAGAGGCAGAAACAGCCTTGAAACATGCTGAAGTTGAAAAAGCTGCCAAGCAGATAGAAGCAGAAACAGCTTTGAAACAAGCAGAGATTGAAACAGCATTAAAGCAAGCCGAAGTAGAAATGGCTGCAAAGACAAAGCAAGCCGAGATAGATAGTGCATTGAAAAGGGCCGAGATTGAGAATGAAACAGAACGGAAACAAGCAGAAATGGCTGCCAAGCAAGCTGAGGCAGAAACAGCATTAAAGCAAGCCGAAGTAGAAATGGCTGCAAGGACAAAGCAAGCTGAGATAGACGGTGAACTTAAGAAAGCAGAAATAGCAGCTCAGAGTAAGAGAGAAGAATTTGAATTACAGTTGAGAATGAAACAACTCGACACTGAGACTGCAATGAATAAAGAGTCAAAGAAATCTGAAAGACTGGAAAAAGAAAACCAGTATAAGAAGTACCAAGGTATCGTTCGTAACTATACCTCGGGTGACTGCATAGCAGCCTTTACCCAAAATTTTGAGACATTAATGGAACATTACCAAGTTCCACTTTCGGAATGGAATATTTTATATATGAGGAGTCTATCCGGGGAACCTCTGAAAGTCATTGAAACCATCCCCAAAGACCTCAGAAAAGAGTACCATTACATCAAATCTAAAATAATGGCACATTTCATGTTAGATGAAGCAGGGTACAGAGAACAATTCAGTAAGCTGAGTCCAAAATCAACTCAAACGTTCTCTGACTACCTCTGTTTAGTCCGAGACATTTTCAGCAAATGGACTTCATCAGCCAAAATTAACAAAAATTATGATAAATTAGAAGATCTCATTATTCGAGATAAAGTTATTTCTTCTATCCCAGCATCTTTTTCTAAGTTCTTGCAGGAGAATGAATGCACAAGTGTGGAAGAAATGGAAAGACGTGGGTCGGCCTATTATACGGCAAATAAACAGTGTTTTGCCACTGAAGCTACTGACAGTAACTGGGTAGCAGCAGCCAACTATGAGAAAAACTATAGTAGGCAAAAACCAAACAGGCCTACCTCTGAAAAATTTAGACATTGTGTTCATTGTAAAATGTCTCATTATTTGAACGAGATGTGCGATAAAAACCCAGGGTACCAAACATACTTGCAAAATATAGTAAACAGACAAGACAGAGAACGTAAATCGTTCAAAAGTTTACGTAAATGTTTTCTCTGCAAGGCTTACGGTCACCATCGCATGGATTGTAAAGGCAGGCATATGACCAACAAAGCCAATGCCGCCTTGTTCGATAGTTCAGCGTCAGAAGACGAAAATCCAGAAAAACATCCTGTACATGCAGCACAGTCGTGTGATGTATTTACTTCTAACACTTGCACTGTCTGTAATACTTTCTTTGAAAATGGTATCTTAACATGCGGGCACGCCATCCCTATTGCTAATGAGGAAGGTAACTTAGTAATAGACTCAAAAGGCAAATTAGACATCTATCACGGGTATGTTAATGGCAAGTTTGCTACAGTACTTCGCGACACCGGGAGTACACTTATTGGCCTGAAAACAACATTCATAACACCTACAGACTACACAGGTAGACACATCACATGTAGAACATTTTCAGGCAATATTGAAAAATATCCATTAGCTTGGGCATACATCGAAACACCATTCCTCACCGGGAAAGTAAAAGTCGCAGCACTTACAAACCCAGTGTGCGATATAATCATAGGAAACTTACCGGAGGTGAATGACAAACCTCATAACCATGACATAACATCACTATGTATTAATGATAACACATCACCACCAAATGTCATTGAAAATGTCATATCACCTGTTGAATGTATGTTAGCTAATGCAGCACTAAGTTCTCATCACATCATTGACGATATCATTCCATCATCATCTGATGTCATTGAGTGTGTGAACGCAGTAACAAGAGCTACTGCTAGAGTGCAAGATGAAAGTAACCAAACTGAGGCTATTCAAATGCTTAGCCCAGAAGTACCACCTAGTGACTCTATGAAGGAAACATTCATAACAGCTCAAAAAGCTGATCCTTCATTGTCAAAGTATTTTGACCTGATCGGCAAAAAGCCAAGAGTAACCAAAAATGCTAAATGGCATTTTGCTTTATACAATGATATACTCACCAGGTACTACACCAAAGGTGACGTTACAACAAAGCAAACTGTGTTACCAACTACTTATCGCAAGCAAGCTTTACATCTTGCTCACGATATACCTTTTGCAGGTCATATGGCATATGTTAAAACCAGGTCAAGACTATTGACACAGTTTCATTGGCCAAAATTCTGTAATGACATAAAAACATATTGCAGAAGTTGTGATACATGCCAGAAACTGGTAAAGAAAGGTAAACACCCACAGGCAAAGTTACAAGTCACTGACTTAGCCAGTCGACCTTTTGAAAAATTATCAGTTGACATTGTGGGCCCTCTTAGTCATACAACAACTAGAGGGAATAAATATATTCTAACAATTATTGATCAATGCAGCCGCTGGCCAGAAGCGATTCCGTTAAAGAACATTACTGCCAACGATATCATGGAAGTGTTCTTCCATATTTTCTCCCGAATTGGGTTTCCAGATACTATCCAGTCTGATAGAGGCACTCAGTTTATCGCCGCATCCACTCAAGCTTTCACTAAAATGTTAGGAGTGAAGCAAGTCTTCAATACCCCCTATCATCCTCACTCGAGCGGGATTATAGAAAAGCTTAACGGGGATCTGAAGCACATGCTAGCCAAAGTAACTCAAGATCACCCCAATAACTGGGATGTATATTTACCAGCTGTTCTTTTTGCTTATCGCGAGGTACCACATTCCAGTACCGGTTTCTCTCCTTTTGAACTCATCTATGGTGCCAAACCACGAGGCCCATTAACAATTTATCACCAAATGTTAACAGATTCCACTCCAGTATTGAAACCCATATCATCATTTGTGTATGTAACATCATTGCGTGAAAGGATAATGAAATCATGTGAAATTGCTAAAAATGCACTAAAACTATCTGGTGCTACTTACAGACAGTACGCAGACAAAGGTAACAGGACTATAACATTGACAGCTGGACAGGACGTACTACTACTACTACCTAGTGACAGACAGCTACTGACAGATTCTTGGCAAGGACCTTTTAAAGTGACAAGACAAATCTCTCCTGTTGACTACGAAATCCTAATAAAAGACAAACACAAAATATTTCACATCAATATGCTAAGACCATACTACAACAGAGACAACGAACAAGACGATACGACAGCTTGCACCGTGATAATAGATCACGAAGATGACGATTCTAGCGACGAGATTCCAACACCTACATTAGACACGACAAACTGCTTGAAGGAGATCAAGATCAATCCAAACCTAAGTCAAGCAGAGACAAACAGTTGCAAACAGTTGATACAAGAGTACAACACCATCTTTTCAGACAACCCAGGACAAACAGAATTAGTACAGCATCACATCACACTCACATCAAACACACCCATAAGATGCAGACCATACACCATACCACTACATTACAAGGAACAATTACATGAGGAAATTATCAACTTAGAAAAAAACAACATCATCAAACGATCCCTATCAGACTTCTCTTCACCCATGGTCATTGTACGTAAAAAGGACAACACAATACGACTTTGCATTGATTACAGAAAACTGAACAAAATAACTGTTTTAGATCTTGAACCAATGGCAAACACGGACGACCTTCTGACAGAACTGACTGACGCTAAGTTCTTCACGACCCTTGACATGTCTAAAGGTTACTGGCAGATTGCTGTACATGAAGACAGCAGACATTTAACAGCTTTCGCCACGCCTTGGGGACTGTACGAATGGTGCAAACTTCCATTTGGGCTAGTCAATGCCCCAGCCACATTTGTACGCATGACACGACTCCTCCTATCGGACATTCCTAATATAGTTTGCTATATTGACGACATCTGTGTCCATACAGAGACAATGACGGAACATATAAAGATACTGGAACAGACACTAGAACGTATCAGACAGCACGGACTGACAGTGAAACCTTCAAAGTGAGCATGGCTTACCAAGAGATATCATTTTTGGGGTACAGAATATCCAATGGCTTTGTCATGACAGACAACAAAATTGTCTCCAAAATTCTAAAACTGTCACTTCCAACAAATAAGAAACAAGTCCGCAGTTTGTTGGGACTTATTAATTATTACAGAAACTTTATTCCTGATTTTTCAGAGCTAACTGAGGTTTTTTTCTAACTTACTAACCAAGAATAAACCCGAAAAAGTTGTAAACGATGAATGCCTACGAAATGCATTTGATAAAGTTTTGGCACATTTTTCTGATAAGAATTCACCTAATCTTATCCTTAAATTGCCCAACATTCGTTTACCTTTCAGATTGAGAACAGATGCTAGCTCCATTGCGATCGGTGCAGTCCTATTGCAGGAATACAACGACATCCTGCATCCCGTTTGTTTTCTATCAAGAAAACTAAGGCCCCGAGAGCGGGCATGGTCCATTCCGCAATTAGAAGCATTGGCCTTAGTAGAAAGTGTGACGAAGCTGTCCAGATATCTTCTAGGACGTCACTTTATCATCGAAACTGACAACAGTCCATTACGGTATATAAATTCCGCAGTACCATCAAATAATATGATTGCTCGCTGCTCCTTGAAGCTTCAGAATTTCAGTTTTGAAGTTCGCCATATTCCCGGCAGAATGAATACAATCGCCGACCTTTTGTCCCGTTGTCCGACAGACCCAGTAAGCAATGTCTGAGTGCACTGTGTAATATTACACTCAGCCCAACACAGCCACCAATGAGTGAATTTTTTTTTCCATTCACCTACTGTGTAAGGTCTATAATTAAAATTGTGATACGGTTTAGAAACCGACATGTATAATATACTTATTTTAATCAAGTCATGTAATGAGTGTAGTATAATTGTGTAGTGTGTGTTAGAATGAGAACAATATTAATTGTATATATACACCAAGAACAGTGTCACAGACGCTTAACCACTTACCAGAAGCGAACTTTACCATTGTGACATTTGTGAGTGATTTTCTTCACCGTGATATTTTAACATGTGCAAATGTGGAACGAACATTGACTCCTACACCACCTCTGCAGCGAATTTAATCCAAATTGTTCGACGTTTGAACATCAGAAATAAGAACAGTCGATCTTTATCCAGAAGTTGTGAACACATCGGAAATAAGAACATTCCATCATAATCCGTTGTGATACTATAACATCAGACACGAACTGTGAGAACATTTTACTATCCGTTCCGAAATAAAACCGGATCATTTGTGTTCAGACAGTGTAACATCAACCAAATTTTGCGTTTCGTGTATATTTCCGGTGTAATTTAAAAAGTCTAGCAAAATTAGCAGACGACATACAAAATTTCAAAAATTTATGACACTTGTAAAATCCTTTTGAATCTATAAAATATAATATACCAATTGGGTACTTATTTATTTTGATTAGTGTAATCTTAGAATCATATCTTGATTAATGTATTCATATTACCGACTTTTTCTCGTTAATATGAAGAAACGTCAAGCAATGACGCTAAGAAATTAAATAATTATTGTAATGTATGGAATTTCTTAAATGTCAAAATTACTTCCCTTGCATTTGTGAATTACATCAAGGGCCATAATGTGAAACATATTCATTAATGTATATTGTATAGATAGACATTTTGTTGCTCAAATGGTTGGCACAGCAGGTAGGCGTCCACCAAGCATGTCATAGAGCTGCCAACATTGCAAACCAACATAAGAGCTCCTGACCAAATGAGGGCAGAGTTTAAGTGTTTAATACGACGAATACAAAGCCGTATTTCAGTCTGGCTAGATGGTTGTTGCAAAAACAATCATATTATTACGTTTTTTTTCAAATAGCTGCGAGGTAGATGCGTGAAGCTGGTGCTACTGATCTGACTGGGTATTATTGCAATGAAGGTAACCAGGCATCAAGGGGATGAAACCTGAATTGTGTTAAAAGTTGTACTTCATTTGTCATTTCAATGCAACTTACATTTTTTTTGTATATATTTCTATGCCTTATATGTATTTTCATGCATAACACTGGGAAAAAGTAGTCTCTGACATGAAATTAACACTACCCCAGTATGTACATACATCATGAATGAAAGATGGCATCTTTCATTGAGGTACCCGGGGAGAATGTCAGAGCCTAGCTACGCAGCAACATCGTTACGGCACCCGGCGGACAAGAGTTGTCGGCTGGCGAGATTGTTACCTGACACGCGACCAGCGCTGACGACAGACGCACGCAAAGCCACGTGACCCCACCAGAGGCAGTGGACAGTGTGCGTGATAGCTGAGACCAAGCTGGGACAGGACTCTCAGTGCACTCATTGTTGTTATTGGTTCAGTCTGTGTCAGTGTAGTTAGTGCACTCATTGTTGTTATCGGTACAGTCTGTCAGTGTAGTTAGTGCACTCATTGTTGTTATTGGTTCAGTGTCAGTGTAGTTAGTGCACTCATTGTTGTTATTGGTTCAGTCTGTGTCAGTGTAGTTAGTGCACTCATTGTTGTTATTGGTTCAGTCTGTGTCAGTGTAGTTAGTGCACTCATTGTTGTTATTGGTTCAGTCTGTGTCAGTGTAGTTAGTGTAGTCATTGTTGTTATTGCAGTCTGTGTCAGTGTAGTTAGTGTACTCATTGTTGTTATTGGTACAGTCTGTCAGTATAGTTAGTGCACTCATTGTTGTTATTGGTTCAGTCTGTGTCAGTGTAGTTAGTGCACTCATTGTTGTTATTGTAGTCTGTGTCAGTGTAGTTAGTGTAGTCATTGTTGTTATTGCAGTCTGTGTCAGTGTAGTTAGTGTAGTCATTGTTGTTATTGGTTCAGTCTGTGTCAGTGTAGTTAGTGTAGTCATTGTTGTTATTGGTTCAGTCTGTGTCAGTGTAGTTAGTGTACTCATTGTTGTTATTGGTACAGTCTGTGTCAGTGTAGTTAGTGTAGTCATTGTTGTTATTGGTTCAGTCTGTGTCAGTGTAGTTAGTGCACTCATTGTTGTTATTGGTACAGTCTGTGTCAGTGTAGTTAGTGCACTCATTGTTGTTATTGCAGTCTGTGTCAGTGTAGTTAGTGCACTCATTGTTGTTATTGCAGTCTGTGTCAGTGTAGTTAGTGCACTCATTGTTGTTATTGCAGTCTGTGTCAGTGTAGTTAGTGCACTCATTGTTGTTATTGGTACAGTCTGTGTCAGTGTAGTTAGTGCACTCATTGTTGTTATTGCAGTCTGTGTCAGTGTAGTTAGTGTAGTCATTGTTGTTATTGGTTCAGTCTGTGTCAGTGTAGTTAGTGCACTCATTGTTGTTACTTGTACAGTCTGTGTCAGTGTAGTTAGTGTACTCATTGTTGTTATTGGTTCAGTCTGTGTCAGTGTAGTTAGTGCACTCATTGTTGTTATTGGTTCAGTCTGTGACAGTGTAGTTAGTGTACTCATTGTTGTTATTGCAGTCTGTGTCAGTGTAGTTAGTGTAGTCATTGTTGTTATTGGTTCAGTCTGTGTCAGTGTAGTTAGTGCACTCATTGTTATTATTGGTTCAGTCTGTGTCAGTGTAGTTAGTGTAGTCATTGTTGTTATTGCAGTCTGTGTCAGTGTAGTTAGTGCACTCATTGTTGTTATTGGTTCAGTCTGTGTCAGTGTAGTTAGTGTAGTCATTGTTGTTATTGCAGTCTGTGTCAGTGTAGTTAGTGTACTCATTGTTGTTATTGGTTCAGTATGTGTCAGTATAGTTAGTGCACTCATTGTTGTTATTGGTTCAGTCTGTGTCAGTGTAGTTAGTGCACTCATTGTTGTTATTGTAGTCTGTGTCAGTGTAGTTAGTGTAGTCATTGTTGTTATTGGTACAGTCTGTCAGTATAGTTAGTGCACTCATTGTTGTTATTGGTTCAGTCTGTGTCAGTGTAGTTAGTGCACTCATTGTTGTTATTGGTTCAGTCTGTGTCAGTATAGTTAGTGTACTCATTGTTGTTATTGGTACAGTCTGTCAGTATAGTTAGTGCACTCATTGTTGTTATTGGTTCAGTCTGTGTCATTGTAGTTAGTGCACTCATTGTTGTTATTGTAGTCTGTGTCAGTGTAGTTAGTGTAGTCATTGTTGTTATTGCAGTCTGTGTCAGTGTAGTTAGTGTACTCATTGTTGTTATTGGTTCAGTCTGTGTCAGTGTAGTTAGTGCACTCATTGTTGTTATTGGTTCAGTCTGTGACAGTGTAGTTAGTGTACTCATTGTTGTTATTGCAGTCTGTGTCAGTGTAGTTAGTGTAGTCATTGTTGTTATTGGTTCAGTCTGTGTCAGTGTAGTTAGTGCACTCATTGTTATTATTGGTTCAGTCTGTGTCAGTGTAGTTAGTGTAGTCATTGTTGTTATTGCAGTCTGTGTCAGTGTAGTTAGTGCACTCATTGTTGTTATTGGTTCAGTCTGTGTCAGTGTAGTTAGTGTAGTCATTGTTGTTATTGCAGTCTGTGTCAGTGTAGTTAGTGTACTCATTGTTGTTATTGGTTCAGTCTGTGTCAGTGTAGTTAGTGCACTCATTGTTGTTATTGGTTCAGTCTGTGTCAGTGTAGTTAGTGTAGTCATTGTTGTTATTGGTTCAGTCTGTGTCAGTGTAGTTAGTGTAGTCATTGTTGTTATTGGTTCAGTCTGTGTCAGTGTAGTTAGTGTAGTCATTGTTGTTATTGGTTCAGTCTGTGTCAGTGTAGTTAGTGCACTCATTGTTGTTATTGGTTCAGTCTGTGTCAGTGTAGTTAGTGTAGTCATTGTTGTTATTGGTTCAGTCTGTGTCAGTGTAGTTAGTGCACTCATTGTTGTTATTGGTTCAGTCTGTGTCAGTGTAGTTAGTGCACTCATTGTTGTTATTGGTTCAGTCTGTGTCAGTGTAGTTAGTGTAGTCATTGTTGTTATTGGTTCAGTCTGTGTCAGTGTAGTTAGTGTAGTCATTGTTGTTATTGGTTCAGTCTGTGTCAGTGTAGTTAGTGTAGTCATTGTTGTTATTGGTTCAGTCTGTGTAGTGTAGTTAGTGTAGTCATTGTTGTTATTGGTTCAGTCTGTGTCAGTGCAGTTAGTGTAGTCATTGTTGTTATTGCAGTCTGTGTCAGTGTAGTTAGTGTAGTCATTGTTGTTATTGCAGTCTGTGTCAGTGTAGTTAGTGTAGTCATTGTTGTTATTGCAGTCTGTGTCAGTGTAGTTAGTGCACTCATTGTTATTATTGGTTCAGTCTGTGTCAGCTTAGTTAGTGTAGTCATTGTTGTTATTGCAGTCTGTGTCAGTGTAGTTAGTGTAGTCATTGCTGTTATTGCAGTCTGTGTCAGTGTAGTTAGTGTAGTCATTGTTGTTATTGCAGTCTGTGTCAGTGTAGTTAGTGTAGTCATTGTTGTTATTGGTTCAGTCTGTGTCAGTGTAGTTAGTGTAGTCATTGTTGTTATTGGTTCAGTCTGTGTCAGTGTAGTTAGTGCACTCATTGTTGTTATTGGTTGAGTCTGTGTCAGTGTAGTTAGTGTAGTCATTGTTGTTATTGCAGTCTGTGTCAGTGTAGTTAGTGTAGTCATTGTTGTTATTGTAGTCTGTGTCAGTGTAGTTAGTGCACTCATTGTTGTTATTGGTACAGTCTGTGTCAGTGTAGTTAGTGCACTCATTGTTGTTATTGTAGTCTGTGTCAGTGTAGTTAGTGTAGTCATTGTTGTTATTGTAGTCTGTGTCAGTGTAGTTAGTGTACTCATTGTTGTTATTGTAGTCTAAGTCAGTGTAGTTAGTGCACTCATTGTTGTTATTGCAGTCTGTGTCAGTGTAGTTAGTGCACTCATTGTTGTTATTGGTTCAGTCTGTGTCAGTGTAGTTAGTGTAGTCATTGTTGTTATTGGTTCAGTCTGTGTCAGTGTAGTTAGTGCACTCATTGTTGTTATTGGTTCAGTCTGTGTCAGTGTAGTTAGTGCACTCATTGTTGTTATTGGTTCAGTCTGTGTCAGTGTAGTTAGTGTAGTCATTGTTGTTATTGGTTCAGTCTGTGTCAGTGTAGTTAGTGTAGTCATTGTTGTTATTGGTTCAGTCTGTGTCAGTGTAGTTAGTGTAGTCATTGTTGTTATTGGTTCAGTCTGTGTAAGTGTAGTTAGTGTAGTCATTGTTGTTATTGGTTCAGTCTGTGTCAGTGCAGTTAGTGTAGTCATTGTTGTTATTGCAGTCTGTGTCAGTGTAGTTAGTGTAGTCATTGTTGTTATTGCAGTCTGTGTCAGTGTAGTTAGTGTAGTCATTGTTGTTATTGTAGTCTGTGTCAGTGTAGTTAGTGTAGTCATTGTTGTTATTGTAGTCTGTGTCAGTGTAGTTAGTGTACTCATTGTTGTTATTGTAGTCTAAGTCAGTGTAGTTAGTGCACTCATTGTTGTTATTGCAGTCTGTGTCAGTGTAGTTAGTGCACTCATTGTTGTTATTGGTTCAGTCTGTGACAGTGTAGTTAGTGCACTCATTGTTGTTATTGGTTCAGTCTGTGACAGTGTAGTTAGTGCACTCATTGTTGTTATTGGTTCAGTCTGTGTCAGTGTAGTTAGTGTACTCATTGTTGTTATTGTAGTCTGTGTCAGTGTAGTTAGTGCACTCATTGTTGCTATTGGTTCAGTCTGTGACATTGTAGTTAGTGCACTCATTATTGTTATTGGTTCAGTCTGTGTCAGTGTAGTTAGTGTACTCATTGTTGTTATTGTAGTCTGTGTCAGTGTAGTTAGTGTAGTCATTGTTGTTATTGGTTCAGTCTGTGTCAGTGTAGTTAGTGTACTCATTGTTGTTATTGTAGTCTGTGTCAGTGTAGTTAGTGTACTCATTGTTGTTATTGTAGTCTGTGTCAGTGTAGTTAGTGTAGTCATTGTTGTTATTGGTTCAGTCTGTGTCAGTGTAGTTAGTGTACTCATTGTTGTTACTGTAGTCTGTGTCAGTGTAGTTAGTGCACTCATTGTTGTTATTGTAGTCTGTGTCAGTGTAGTTAGTGTAGTCATTGTTGTTATTGGTTCAGTCTGTGTCAGTGTAGTTAGTGTACTCATTGGTGTTATTGTAGTCTGTGTCAGTGTAGTTAGTGCACTCATTGTTGTTATTGGTTCAGTCTGTGTCAGTGTAGTTAGTGCACTCATTGTTGTTATTGCAGTCTGTGTCAGTGTAGTTAGTGTAGTCATTGTTGTTATTGCAGTCTGTGTCAGTGTAGTTAGTGTAGTCATTGTTGTTATTGGTTCAGTCTGTGTCAGTGTAGTTAGTGCACTCATTGTTGTTATTGGTACAGTCTGTGTCAGTGTAGTTAGTGCACTCATTGTTGTTATTGGTTCAGTCTGTGTCAGTGTAGTTAGTGCACTCATTGTTGTTATTGGTACAGTCTGTGTCAGTGTAGTTAGTGCACTCATTGTTGTTATTGGTTCAGTCTGTGTCAGTGTAGTTAGTGCACTCATTGTTGTTATTGGTTCAGTCTGTGTCAGTGTAGTTAGTGCACTCATTGTTGTTATTGGTACAGTCTGTCAGTGTAGTTAGTGCACTCATTGTTGTTATTGGTTCAGTCTGTGTCAGTGTAGTTAGTGCACTCATTGTTGTTATTGGTTCAGTCTGTGTCAGTGTAGTTAGTGCACTCATTGTTGTTATTGGTTCAGTCTGTGTCAGTGTAGTTAGTGCACTCATTGTTGTTATTGGTTCAGTCTGTGTCAGTGTAGTTAGTGTAGTCATTGTTGTTATTGCAGTCTGTGTCAGTGTAGTTAGTGTACTCATTGTTGTTATTGGTACAGTCTGTCAGTATAGTTAGTGCACTCATTGTTGTTATTGGTTCAGTCTGTGTCAGTGTAGTTAGTGCACTCATTGTTGTTATTGTAGTCTGTGTCAGTGTAGTTAGTGTAGTCATTGTTGTTATTGCAGTCTGTGTCAGTGTAGTTAGTGTAGTCATTGTTGTTATTGGTTCAGTCTGTGTCAGTGTAGTTAGTGTAGTCATTGTTGTTATTGGTTCAGTCTGTGTCAGTGTAGTTAGTGTACTCATTGTTGTTATTGGTACAGTCTGTGTCAGTGTAGTTAGTGTAGTCATTGTTGTTATTGGTTCAGTCTGTGTCAGTGTAGTTAGTGCACTCATTGTTGTTATTGGTACAGTCTGTGTCAGTGTAGTTAGTGTACTCATTGTTGTTATTGCAGTCTGTGTCAGTGTAGTTAGTGCACTCATTGTTGTTATTGCAGTCTGTGTCAGTGTAGTTAGTGCACTCCTTGTTGTTATTGCAGTCTGTGTCAGTGTAGTTAGTGCACTCATTGTTGTTATTGGTACAGTCTGTAGTCAGTGTAGTTAGTGCACTCATTGTTGTTATTGCAGTCTGTGTCAGTGTAGTTAGTGTAGTTATTGTTGAGATGTGTATAAGAGACAGGTTGTTATTGGTTCAGTCTGTGTCAGTGTAGTTAGTGCACTCATTGTTGTTACTGGTACAGTCTGTGTCAGTGTAGTTAGTGTACTCATTGTTGTTATTGGTTCAGTCTGTGTCAGTGTAGTTAGTGCACTCATTGTTGTTATTGGTTCAGTCTGTGACAGTGTAGTTAGTGTACTCATTGTTGTTATTGCAGTCTGTGTCAGTGTAGTTAGTGTAGTCATTGTTGTTATTGGTTCAGTCTGTGTCAGTGTAGTTAGTGCACTCATTGTTATTATTGGTTCAGTCTGTGTCAGTGTAGTTAGTGTAGTCATTGTTGTTATTGCAGTCTGTGTCAGTGTAGTTAGTGCACTCATTGTTGTTATTGGTTCAGTCTGTGTCAGTGTAGTTAGTGTAGTCATTGTTGTTATTGCAGTCTGTGTCAGTGTAGTTAGTGTACTCATTGTTGTTATTGGTTCAGTCTGTGTCAGTATAGTTAGTGCACTCATTGTTGTTATTGGTTCAGTCTGTGTCAGTGTAGTTAGTGCACTCATTGTTGTTATTGTAGTCTGTGTCAGTGTAGTTAGTGTAGTCATTGTTGTTATTGGTACAGTCTGTCAGTATAGTTAGTGCACTCATTGTTGTTATTGGTTCAGTCTGTGTCAGTGTAGTTAGTGCACTCATTGTTGTTATTGGTTCAGTCTGTGTCAGTATAGTTAGTGTACTCATTGTTGTTATTGGTACAGTCTGTCAGTATAGTTAGTGCACTCATTGTTGTTATTGGTTCAGTCTGTGTCAGTGTAGTTAGTGCACTCATTGTTGTTATTGTAGTCTGTGTCAGTGTAGTTAGTGTAGTCATTGTTGTTATTGCAGTCTGTGTCAGTGTAGTTAGTGTACTCATTGTTGTTATTGGTTCAGTCTGTGTCAGTGTAGTTAGTGCACTCATTGTTGTTATTGGTTCAGTCTGTGACAGTGTAGTTAGTGTACTCATTGTTGTTATTGCAGTCTGTGTCAGTGTAGTTAGTGTAGTCATTGTTGTTATTGGTTCAGTCTGTGTCAGTGTAGTTAGTGCACTCATTGTTATTATTGGTTCAGTCTGTGTCAGTGTAGTTAGTGTAGTCATTGTTGTTATTGTAGTCTGTGTCAGTGTAGTTAGTGCACTCATTGTTGTTATTGGTTCAGTCTGTGTCAGTGTAGTTAGTGTAGTCATTGTTGTTATTGCAGTCTGTGTCAGTGTAGTTAGTGTACTCATTGTTGTTATTGGTTCAGTCTGTGTCAGTGTAGTTAGTGCACTCATTGTTGTTATTGGTTCAGTCTGTGTCAGTGTAGTTAGTGTAGTCATTGTTGTTATTGGTTCAGTCTGTGTCAGTGTAGTTAGTGTAGTCATTGTTGTTATTGGTTCAGTCTGTGTCAGTGTAGTTAGTGTAGTCATTTTTGTTATTGGTTCAGTCTGTGTCAGTGTAGTTAGTGCACTCATTGTTGTTATTGGTTCAGTCCTGTGTCGTGTAGTTAGTGTAGTCATTGTTGTTATTGGTTCAGTCTGTGTCAGTGTAGTTAGTGCACTCATTGTTGTTATTGGTTCAGTCTGTGTCAGTGTAGATAGTGCACTCAATTGTTGTTAGTGGTTCAGTCTGTGTCAGTGTAGTTAGTGTAGTCATTGTTGTTATTGGTTCAGTCTGTGTCAGTGTAGTTAGTGTAGTCATTGTTGTTATTGGTTCAGTCTGTGTCAGTGTAGTTAGTGTAGTCATTGTTGTTATTGGTTCAGTCTGTGTAAGTGTAGTTAGTGTAGTCATTGTTGTTATTGGTTCAGTCTGTGTCAGTGCAGTTAGTGTAGTCATTGTTGTTATTGCAGTCTGTGTCAGTGTAGTTAGTGTAGTCATTGTTGTTATTGCAGTCTGTGTCAGTGTAGTTAGTGTAGTCATTGTTGTTATTGCAGTCTGTGTCAGTGTAGTTAGTGCACTCATTGTTATTATTGGTTCAGTCTGTGTCAGCTTAGTTAGTGTAGTCATTGTTGTTATTGCAGTCTGTGTCAGTGTAGTTAGTGTAGTCATTGTTGTTATTGCAGTCTGTGTCAGTGTAGTTAGTGTAGTCATTGTTGTTATTGCAGTCTGTGTCAGGTAGTTAGTGTAGTCCTTGTTGTTATTGGTTCAGTCTGTGTCAGTGTAGTTAGTGTAGTCATTGTTGTTATTGGTTCAGTCTGTGTCAGTGTAGTTAGTGCACTCATTGTTGTTATTGGTTGAGTCTGTGTCAGTGTAGTTAGTGTAGTCATTGTTGTTATTGCAGTCTGTGTCAGTGTAGTTAGTGTAGTCATTGTTGTTATTGTAGTCTGTGTCAGTGTAGTTAGTGCACTCATTGTTGTTATGGTACAGTCTGTGTCAGTGTAGTTAGTGCACTCATTGGTTGTTATTGTAGTCTGTGTCAGTGTAGTTAGTGTAGTCATTGTTGTTATTGTAGTCTGTGTCAGTGTAGTTAGTGTACTCATTGTTGTTATTGTAGTCTAAGTCAGTGTAGTTAGTGCACTCAATTGTTGTTATTGCAGTCTGTGTCATTGTAGTTAGTGCACTCATTGTTGTTATTGGTTTAAGTCTGTGTCAGTGTAGTTAGTGTAGTCATTGTTGTTATTGGTTCAGTCTGTGTCAGGTGTAGTTAGTGCACTCATTGTTGTTATTGGTTCAGTCTGTGTCAGTGTAGTTTAGTGCACTCATTGTTGTTATTGGTTCAGTCTGTGTCAGTGTAGTTAGTGTAGTCATTGTTGTTTTTGGTTCAGTCTGTGTCAGTGTAGTTAGTGTAGTCATTGTTGTTATTGTTCAGTCTGTGTCAGTGTAGTTAGTGTAGTCATTGTTGTTATTGCAGTCTGTGTCAGTGTAGTTAGTGTAGTCATTGTTGTTATTGGTTCAGTCTGTGTCAGTGTAGTTAGTGTAGTCATTGTTGTTATTGCAGTCTGTGTCAGTGTAGTTAGTGTAGTCATTGTTGTTATTGCAGTCTGTGTCAGTGTAGTTAGTGCACTCATTGTTGTTATTGCAGTCTGTGTCAGTGTAGTTAGTGCACTCATTGTTGTTATTGGTTCAGTCTGTGTCAGTGTAGTTAGTGCACTCATTGTTGTTATTGCAGTCTGTGTCAGTGTAGTTAGTGTAGTCATTGTTGTTATTGCAGTCTGTGTCAGTGTAGTTAGTGTAGTCATTGTTGTTATTGCAGTCTGTGTCAGTGTAGTTAGTGTAGTCATTGTTGTTATTGCAGTCTGTGTCAGTGTAGTTAGTGTAGTCATTGTTGTTATTGCAGTCTGTGTCAGTGTAGTTAGTGTATCATAGTTGTTATTGCAGTCTGTGTCAGTGTAGTTAGTGTAGTCATTGTTGTTATTGCAGTCTGTGTCAGTGTAGTTAGTGTAGTCATTGTTGTTATTGCAGTCTGTGTCAGTGTAGTTAGTGTAGTCATTGTTGTTATTGCAGTCTGTGTCAGTGTAGGTAGTGTAATCATTGTTGTTATTGCAGTCTGTGTCAGTGTAGTTAGTGTAGTCATTGTTGTTATTGCAGTCTGTGTCAGTGTAGTTAGTGTAGTCATTGTTGTTTATTGCAGTCTGTGTCAGTGTAGTTAGTGTAGTCATTGTTGTTATTGCAGTCTGTGTCAGTGTAGTTAGTGGTAGTCATTGTGTTTATTGCAGTCTGTGTCAGTGTAGTTAGTGTAGTCATTGTTGTTATTGCAGTCTGTGTCAGTGTAGTTAGTGTAGTCATTGTTGTTATTGCAGTTCGTCTGTGTCAGTGTAGTTAGTGCACTCATTGTTGTTATTGTAGTCTGTGTCAGTGTAGTTAGTGTATTCATTGTTGTTATTGTAGTCCTGTGTCAGTGTAGTTATGTAATCATTGTTGTTATTGGTTCAGTCTGTGTCAGTGTAGTTAGTGTAGTCATTGTTGTTATTGGTTCAGTCTGTGTCAGTGTAGTTAGTGCACTCATTGTTGTTATTAGTTGAGTCTGTGTCAGTGTATTTAGTGTAGTCATTGTTGTTATTGCAGTCTGTGTCAGTGTAGTTAGTGTAGTCATTGTTGTTATTGTAGTCTGTGTCAGTGTAGTTAGTGCACTCATTGTTGTTATTGGTACAGTCTGTGTCAGTGTAGTTAGTGCACTCATTGTTGTTATGTAGTCTGTGTCAGTGTAGTTAGTGTAGTCATTGTTGTTATTGTAGTCTGTGTCAGTGTAGTTAGTGTACTCATTGTTGTTTATTGGTAGTCTAAGTCAGTGTAGTTAGTGCACTCATTGTTGTTATTGCAGTCTGGTGTCAGTGTAGTTAGTGCACTCATTGTTGTTATTGGTTCAGTCTGTGACAGTGTAGTTAGTGCACTCATTGTTGTTATTTGTTCAGTCCTGTGACAGTGTAGTTAGTGCACTCATTGTTGTTATTGGTTCAGTCTGTGTCAGTGTAGTTAGTGTACTCATTGTTTTTATTGTAGTCTGTGTCAGTGTAGTTAGTGCACTCATTGTTGCTATTGGTTCAGTCTGTGACATTGTAGTTAGTGCACTCATTATTGTTATTGGTTCAGTCTGTGTCAGTGTAGTTAGTGTACTCATTGTTGTTATTGTAGTCTGTGTCAGTGTAGTTAGTGTAGTCATTGTTGTTATTGGTTCAGTCTGTGTCAGTGTAGTTAGTGTACTCATTGTTGTTATTGTAGTCTGTGTCAGTGTAGTTAGTGTACTCATTGTTGTTATTGTAGTCTGTGTCAGTGTAGTTAGTGTAGTCATTGTTGTTATTGGTTCAGTCTGTGTCAGTGTAGTTAGTGTACTCATTGTTGTTACTGTAGTCTGTGTCAGTGTAGGTTAGTGCACTCATTGTTGTTATTGTAGTCTGTGTCAGTGTAGTTAGTGTAGTCATTGTTGTTATTGGTTCAAGTCCTGTGTCAGTGTAGTTAGTGTACTCATTGTTGTTATTGTAGTCTGTGTCAGTGTAGTTAGTGCACTCATTGTTGTTATTGGTTCAGTCTGTGTCAGTGTAGTTAGTGCACTCATTGTTGTTATTGCAGTCTGTGTCAGTGTAGTTAGTGTAGTCATAGTTGTTATTGCAGTCTGTGTCAGTGTAGTTAGTGTAGTCATTGTTGTTATTGTTCAGTCTGTGTCAGTGTAGTTAGTGCACTCATTGTTGTTATTGGTACAGTCTGTGTCAGTGTAGTTAGTGCACTCATTGTTGTTATTGGTTCAGTCTGTGTCAGTGTAGTTAGTGCACTCATTGTTGTTATTGGTACAGTCTGTGTCAGTGTAGTTAGTGCACTCATTGTTGTTATTGGTTCAGTCTGTGTCAGTGTAGTTAGTGCACTCATTGTTGTTATTGGTTCAGTCTGTGTCAGTGTAGTTAGTGCACTCATTGTTGTTATTGGTACAGTCTTTTCAGTTGTAGTTAGTGCACTCATTGTTGTTATTGTTCAGTACTGTGTCAGTGTAGTTAGTGCACTCATTGTTGTTATTGGTTCAGTCTGTGTCAGTGTAGGTAGTGCACTCATTGTTGTTTATTGGTTCAGTCTGTGTCAGTGTAGTTAGTGCACTCATTGTTGTTATTGTTCAGTCTGTGTCAGTGTAGTTAGTGTAGTCATTGTTGTTATTGCAGTCTGTGTCAGTGTAGTTAGTGTACTCATTGTTGTTATTGGTACAGTCTGTCAGTATAGTTAGTGCACTCATTGTTGTTATTGGTTCAGTCTGTGTCAGTGTAGTTAGTGCACTCATTGTTGTTATTGTAGTCTGTGTCAGTGTAGTTAGTGCACTCATTGTTGTTATTGTAGTCTGTGTCAGTGTAGTTAGTGTAGTCATTGTTGTTATTGGTTCAGTCTGTGTCAGTGTATTAGTGTAGTCATTGTTGTTATTGGTTCAGTCTGTGTCAGTGTAGTTAGTGTACTCATTGTTGTTATTGGTACAGTCTGTGTCAGTGTAGTTAGTGTGTCATTTGTTTTATTGGTTCAGTCTGTGTCAGTGTAGTTAGTGCACTCATTGTTGTTATTGGTACAGTCTGTGTCAGTGTAGTTAGTGTACTCATTGTTGTTATTGCAGTCGTGGGTCAGTGTAGTTAGTGCACTCATTGTTGTTATTGCAGTCTGTGTCAGTGTAGTTAGTGCACTCATTGTTGTTATTGCAGTCTGTGTCAGTGTAGTTAGTGCACTCATTGTTGTTATTGGTACAGTCTGTGTCAGTGTAGTTAGTGCACTCATTGTTGTTATTGCAGTCTGTGTCAGTGTAGTTAGTGTAGTCATTGTTGTTATTGGTTCAGTCTGTGTCAGTGTAGTTATTGCACTCATTGTTGTTACTGGTACAGTCTGTGTCAGTGTAGTTAGTGTACTCATTGTTGTTATTGGTTCAGTCTGTGTCAGTGTAGTTAGTGCACTCATTGTTGTTATTGGTTCAGTCTGTGACAGTGTAGTTAGTGTACTCATTGTTGTTATTGCAGTCTATGTCAGTGTAGTTAGTGTAGTCATTGTTGTTATTGGTTCAGTGTAGTTAGTGAACTCATTGTTATTATTGGTTCAGTCTGTGTCAGTGTAGTTAGTGTAGTCATTGTTGTTATTGCAGTCTGTGTCAGTGTAGTTAGTGAACTCATTGTTATTATTGGTTCAGTCTGTGTCAGTGTAGTTAGTGTAGTCATTGTTTGTTATTGCAGTCTGTGTCAGTGTAGTTAGTGCACTCATTGTTGTTATTGGTTCAGTCTGTGTCAGTGTAGTTAGTGTAAGTCATTGTTGTTATTGCAGTCTGTGTCAGTGTAGTTAGTGTACTCATTGTTGTTATTGGTTCAGTCTGTGTCAGTATAGTTAGTGCACTCATTGTTGTTATTGGTTCAGTCTGTGTCAGTGTAGTTAGTGCACTCATTGTTGTTATTGTAGTCTGTGTCAGTGTAGTTAGTGTAGTCATTGTTGTTATTGGTACAGTCTGTCAGTATAGTTAGTGCACTCATTGTTGTTATTGGTTCAGTCTGTGTCAGTGTAGTTAGTGCACTCATTGTTGTTATTGGTTCAGTCTGTGTCAGTATAGTTAGTGTACTCATTGTTGTTATTGGTACAGTCTGGTCAGTATAGTTTAGTGCACTCATTGTTGTTATTGTTCAGTCTGTGTCAGTGTAGTTAGTGCACTCATTGTTGTTATTGTAGTCTGTGTCAGTGTAGTTAGTGTAGTCATTGTTGTTATTCCAGTCTGTGTCAGTGTAGTTAGTGTACTCATTGTTGTTATTGGTTCAGTCTGTGTCAGTGTAGTTAGTGCACTCATTGTTGTTATTGGTTCAGTCTGTGACAGTGTAGTTAGTGTACTCATTGTTGTTATTGCAGTCTGTGTCAGTGTAGTTAGTGCACTCATTGTTGTTATTGGTTCAGTCTGTGACAGTGTAGTTAGTGTACTCATTGTTGTTATTGCAGTCTGTGTCAGTGTATTAGTGTAGTCATTATTGTTATTGGTTCAGTCTGTGTCCAGTGTAGTTAGTGCACTCAATTGTTATTATTGTTCAGTCTGTGTCAGTGTAGTTAGTGTAGTCATTGTTGTTATTGCAGTCTTGTCAGTGTAGTTAGTGCACTCATTGTTATGTTATTGGTTCAGTCTGTGTCGTGTAGTTAGTGTAGTCATTGTTGTTATTGGCAGTCCTGTGTCAGTGTTGTTAGTGTACGTCATTGTTGTTATTGGTTCAGTCTGTGTCAGTGTAGTTAGTGCACTCATTGTTGTTATTGGTTCAGTCTGTGTCAGTGTAGTTTAGTGTAGTCATTGTTGTTATTGGTTCAGTCTGGGTCAGTGTAGTTAGTGCAGTCAGTGTTGTTATTGGTTCAGTCTGTGTCAGTGTAGTTAGTGTAGTCATTGTTGTTATTGGTTTCAGTCTGTGTCAGTGTAGTTAGTGCACTCATTGTTGTTATTGGTTCAGTCTGTGTCAGTGTAGTTAGTGTAGTCATTGTTGTTATTGGTTCAGTCTGTGTCAGTGTAGTTAGTGCACTCATTGTTGTTATTGGTTCAGTCTGTGTCAGTGTAGTTAGTGCACTCATTGTTGTTATTGGTTCAGTCTGTGTCAGTGTAGTTAGTGTAGTCATTGTTGTTATTGGTTCAGTCTGTGTCAGTGTAGTTAGTGTAGTCATTGTTGTTATTGTTCAGTCTGTGTCAGTGTAGTTAGTGTATCATTGTTGTTATTGTTCAGTCTGTGTCAGTGTAGTTAGTGTACGTCATTGTTGTTATTGTTCAGTCTGTGTCAGTGTAGTTAGTGTAGTCATTGTTGTTATTGCAGTCTGTGTCAGTGTAGTTAGTGTAGTCATTGTTGTTATTGCAGTCTGTGTCAGTGTAGTTAGTGTAGTCATTGTTGTTATTGGTCAGTCTGTGTCAGTGTAGTTAGTGTACTCATTGTTAGTTATTGGTTCAGTCTGTGTCAGCTTAGTTAGTGTAGTCATTGTTGTTATTGCAGTCTGTGTCAGTGTAGTTAGTGTAGTCATTGTTGTTATTGCAGTCTGTGTCAGTGTAGTTAGTGTAGTCATTGTTGTTATTGCAGTCTGTGTCAGTGTAGTTAGTGCACTCATTGTTATTATTGGTTCAGTCTGTGTCAGCTTAGTTAGTGTAGTCATTGTTGTTATTGCAGTCTGTGTCAGTGTAGTTAGTGTAGTCATTGTTGTTATTGCAGTCTGTGTCAGTGTAGTTAGTGTACTTATTGTTGTTATTAGTTCAGTCTGTGTCAGTGTAGTTAGTGTAGTCATTGTTGGTATTGGTTCAGTCTGTGTCAGTGTAGTTAGTGCACTCATTGTTGTTATTGGTTCAGTCTGTGTTAGTATAGTTAGTGTATTCATTGTTGTTATTGGTTCAGTCTGTGTCAGTGTAGTTAGTGTAGTCATTGTTGTTATTGCAGTCTGTGACTGTGTAGTTAGTGCACTCATTGTTGTTATTGGTACAGTCTGTGTCAGCGTAGTTAGTGCACTCATTGTTGTTATTGGTTCAGTCTTTGTCAGTGTAGTTAGTGCACTCATTGTTGTTATTGGTTCAGTCTGTGTCAGTGTAGTTAGTGTACTCATTGTTGTTATTGGTTCAGTCTGTGTCAGTATAGTTAGTGTACTCATTGTTGTTATTGGTACAGTCTGTCAGTATAGTTAGTGCACTCATTGTTGTTATTGGTTCAGTCTGTGTCAGTGTAGTTAGTGCACTCATTGTTGTTATTGTAGTCTGTGTCAGTGTAGTTAGTGTAGTCATTGTTGTTATTGCAGTCTGTGTCAGTGTAGTTAGTGTAGTCATTGTTGTTATTGGTTCAGTCTGTGTCAGTGTAGTTAGTGCACTCATTGTTATTATTGGTTCAGTCTGTGTCAGTGTAGTCATTGTTGTTATTGCAGTCTGTGTCAGTGTAGTTAGTGTACTCATTGTTGTTATTGGTTCAGTCTGTGTCAGTGTAGTTAGTGTAGTCATTGTTGTTATTGCAGTCTGTGTCAGTGTAGTTAGTGTAGTCATTGTTGTTATTGCAGTCTGTGTCAGTGTAGTTAGTGCACTCATCGTTGTTATTGGTTCAGTCTGTGTCAGTGTAGTTAGTGTAGTCATTGTTGTTATTGGTTCAGTCTGTGTCAGTGTAGTTAGTGTAGTCATTGTTGTTATTGGTTCAGTCTGTGTCAGTGTAGTTAGTGCACTCATTGTTGTTATTGGTTCAGTCTGTGTCAGTGTAGTTAGTGTAGTCATTGTTGTTATTGGTTCAGTCTGTGTCAGTGTAGTTAGTGCACTCATTGTTGTTATTGGTTCAGTCTGTGTCAGTGTAGTTAGTGCACTCATTGTTGTTATTGGTTCAGTCTGTGTCAGTGTAGTTAGTGTAGTCATTGTTGTTATTGCAGTCTGTGTCATTGTAGTTAGTGTAGTCATTGTTGTTATTGGTTCAGTCTGTGTCAGTGTAGTTAGTGCACTCATTGTTGTTATTGGTTCAGTCTGTGTCAGTGTAGTTAGTGCACTCATTGTTGTTATTGGTTCAGTCTGTGTCAGTGTAGTTAGTGTAGTCATTGTTGTTATTGCAGTCTGTGTCATTGTAGTTAGTGTAGTCATTGTTGTTATTGGTTCAGTCTGTGTCAGTGTAGTTAGTGTAGTCATTGTTGTTATTGCAGTCTGTGTCAGTGTAGTTAGTGTAGTCATTGTTGTTATTGCAGTCTGTGTCAGTGTAGTTAGTGTAGTCATTGTTGTTATTGGTTCAGTCTGTGTAAGTGTAGTTAGTGTAGTCATTGTTGTTATTGGTTCAGTCTGTGTCAGTGCAGTTAGTGTAGTCATTGTTGTTATTGCAGTCTGTGTCAGTGTAGTTAGTGTAGTCATTGTTGTTATTGCAGTCTGTGTCAGTGTAGTTAGTGTAGTCATTGTTGTTATTGCAGTCTGTGTCAGTGTAGTTAGTGCACTCATTGTTATTATTGGTTCAGTCTGTGTCAGCTGTAGTTAGTGTAGTCATTGTTGTTATTGCAGTCTGTGTCAGTGTAGTTAGTGTAGTCATTGTTGTTATTGTCAGTCTGTGTCAGTGTAGTTAGTGTAGTCATTGTTGTTATTGCAGTCTGTGTCAGTGTAGTTAGTGCACTCATTGTTATTATTGGTTCAGTCTGTGTCAGCTTAGTTAGTGTAGTCATTGTTGTTATTGCAGTCTGTGTCAGTGTAGTTAGTGTAGTCATTGTTGTTATTGCAGTCTGTGTCAGTGTAGTTAGTGTACTTATTGTTGTTATTAGTTCAGTCTGTGTCAGTGTAGTTAGTGTAGTCATTGTTGGTATTGGTTCAGTCTGTGTCAGTGTAGTTAGTGCACTCATTGTTGTTATTGGTTCAGTCTGTGTCAGTATAGTTAGTGTATTCATTGTTGTTATTGGTTCAGTCTGTGTCAGTGTAGTTAGTGTAGTCATTTTTGTTATTGCATTCTGTGACTGTGTAGTTAGTGCACTCATTGTTGTTATTGGTACAGTCTGTGTCAGCGTAGTTAGTGCACTCATTGTTGTTATTGGTTCAGTCTGTGTCAGTGTAGTTAGTGCACTCATTGTTGTTATTGTTCAGTCTGTGTCAGTGTAGTTAGTGCACTCATTGTTGTTATTGGTTCAGTCTGTGTCAGTATAGTTAGTGCACTCATTGTTGTTATTGTACAGTCTGTCAGTATAGTTAGTGCACTCATTGTTGTTATTGGTTCAGTCTGTGTCAGTGTAGTTAGTGCACTCATTGTTGTTATTGTAGTCTGTGTCAGTGTAGTTAGTGTAGTCATTGTTGTTATTGCAGTCTGTGTCAGTGTAGTTAGTGTAGTCATTGTTGTTATTGGTCAGTCTGTGTCAGTGTAGTTAGTGCACTCATTGTTATTATTGGTCAGTCTGTGTCAGTGTAGTTAGTGTAGTCATTGTTGTTATTGCGTCTGTGTCAGTGTAGTTAGTGTACTCATTGTGTTATTGGTTCAGTCTGTGTCAGTGTAGTTAGTGTAGTCATTGTTGTTATTGCAGTCTGTGTCAGTGTAGTTAGTGTAGTCATTGTTGTTATTGCAGTCTGTGTCAGTGTAGTTAGTGCACTCATTGTTGTTATTGGTTCAGTCTGTGTCAGTGTAGTTAGTGTAGTCATTGTTGTTATTGGTTCAGTCTGTGTCAGTGTAGTTAGTGTAGTCATTGTTGTTATTGGTTCAGTCTGTGTCAGTGTAGTTTAGTGCACTCATTGTTGTTATTGGTTCAGTCTGTGTCAGTGTAGTAGTGTAGTCATTGTTGTTATTGGTTCAGGTCTGTGTCAGTGTAGTTAGTGCACTCATTGTTGTTATTGGTTCAGTCTGTGTCAGTGTAGTTAGTGCACTCATTGTTGTTATTGGTTCAGTCTGTGTCAGTGTAGTTAGTGTAGTCATTGTTGTATTGCCGTCTGTGTCAATGTAGTTAGTGTAGTCATTGTTGTTATTGGTTCAGTCTGTGTCAGTGTAGTTAGTGTAGTCATTGTTGTTATTGCAGTCTGTGTCAGTGTAGTTAGTGTAGTCATTGTTGTTATTGCAGTCTGTGTCAGTGTAGTTAGTGTAGTCATTGTTGTTATTTGTCAGTCTGTGTCAGTGTAGTTAGTGCACTCATTGTTGTTATTGCAGTCTGTGTCATTGTAGTTAGTGTAGTCATTGTTGTTATTGGTTCAGTCTGTGTCAGTGTAGTTAGTGTAGTCATTGTTGTTATTGCAGTCTGTGTCAGTGTAGTTAGTGTAGTCATTGTTGTTATTGCAGTCTGTGTCATTGTAGTTAGTGTAGTCATTGTTGTTATTGGTTCAGTCTGTGTCAGTGTAGTTAGTGTAGTCATTGTTGTTATTGCAGTCTGTGTCATTGTAGTTAGTGCACTCATTGTTGTTATTGGTTCAGTCTGTGTCAGTGTAGTTAGTGTAGTCATTGTTGTTATTGGTTCAGTCTGTGTCAGTGTAGTTAGTGGTACTCATTGTTGTTATTGGTTCAGTCTGTGTCACAGTGTAGTTCTAGTTAGTAGTCATTGTTTGTTATTGATTTCAGTCTGTGTCAGTGTCGTTAGTGTAGTCCATTGTTGTTAATTTTGCAGTCTGTGTCAGTAGTTATAGTTAGTGTAGTCATTGTTGTTATTGCAGTCTGTGTCAGTGTAAGTTAGTGTAGTCATTGTTGTTATTGTAGTCTGTGTCAGTGTAGTTAGAACTGTAAGTCCTTGTTGTTATTGCAGTCTGTGTCAGTGTAGTTAGTGTAGTCATTGTTGTATTGTAGTCTGTGTCAGTGTAGTTAGTGAGTCATTGTTGTTATTGCAGTCTGTGTCAGTGTAGTTAGTGTAGTCATTGTTGTATGGTTCAGTCTGTGTCAGTGTAGTTAGTGTAGTCATTGTGTTATTGCAGTCTGTGTCAGTGTAGTTATGAAGTCATTGTTGTTATTGCAGTCTGTGTCAGTGTAGTTAGTGTAGTCATTGTTGTTATTAGTCTGTGTCAGTGTAGTTAGTGTAGTCATTGTTGTTATTGTCAGTCTGTGTCAGTGTAGTTAGTGTATCATTGTGTTATTGCAGTCTGTGTCAGTGTAGTTAGTGCTAGTCATTGTTGTTATTGTAGTCTGTGTCAGTGTAGTTAGTGTAGTCATTGTTGTTATTGCAGTCTGTGTCAGTGTAGTTAGTGTAGTCATTGTTGTTATTGGTTCAGTCTGTGTCAGTGTAGTTAGTGCACTCATTGTTGTTATTGGTTCAGTCTGTGTCAGTGCAGTTAGTGCACTCATTGTTGTTATTGGTTCAGTCTGTGTCAGTGTAGTTAGTTGTAGTCATTGTTGTTATTGGTTCAGTCTGTGTCAGTGTAGTTAGTGCACTCATTGTTGTTATTGGTTCAGTCTGTGTCAGTGTAGTTAGTGCACTCATTGTTGTTATTGGTTCAGTCTGTGTCAGTGTAGTTAGTGTATCATTGTTGTTATTGCAGTCTGTGTCATTGTAGTTAGTGTACTCATTGTTGTTATTGGTTCAGTCTGTGTCAGTGTAGTTAGTGTACTCATTGTTGTTATTGCAGTCTGTGTCAGTGTAGTTAGTGCTAGTCATTGTTGTTATTGCAGTCTGTGTCATTGTAGTTAGTGTAGTCATTGTTGTTATTGGTTCAGTCTGTGTCAGTGTAGTTAGTGTAGTCATTGTTGTTATTGCAGTCTGTGTCATTGTAGTTAGTGCACTCATTGTTGTTATTGTTCAGTCTGTGTCATTGTAGTTAGTGTAGTCATTGTTGTTATTGTTCAGTCTGTGTCAGTGTAGTTAGTGTAGTCATTGTTGTTATTGGTCAGTCTGTGTCAGTGTAGTTAGTGTAGTCATTGTGTTATTGGTTCAGTCTGTGTCAGTGTAGTTAGTGCAGTCATTGTTGTTATTGGTTCAGTCTGTGTAAGTGTAGTTAGTGTACTCATTGTTGTTATTGGTCAGTCTGTCAGTGTAGTTAGTAGTTAGTCATTGTTGTTATTGGTTCAGTCTGTGTCAGTGTAGTTAGTGTACTCATTGTTGTTATTGTTCAGTCTGTGTCAGTGTAGTTAGTGTAGTCATTGTTGTTATTGTTCAGTCTGTGTCAGTGTAGTCTAGTGTAGTCATTGTTGTTATTGGTTCAGTCTGTGTCAGTGTAGTTAGTGTAGTCATTGTTGTTATTGCAGTCTGTGTCAGTGTAGTTAGTGTAGTCATTGTTGTTATTGCAGTCTGTGTCAGTGTAGTTAGTGTAGTCATTGTTGTTATTGCAGTCTGTGTCAGTGTAGTTAGTGCACTCATTGTTGTTATTGGATCAGTCTGTGTCAGTGTAGTTAGTGTAGTCATTGTTGTTATTGCAGTCTGTGTCAGTGTAGTTAGTGTAGTCATTGTTGTTATTGCAGTCTGTGTCAGTGTAGTTAGTGTAGTCATTGTTGTTATTGCAGTCTGTGTCAGTGTAGTTAGTGTAGTCATTGTTGTTATTGCAGTCTGTGTCAGTGTAGTTAGTGCACTCATTGTTGTTATTGCAGTCTGTGTCAGTGTAGTTAGTGCACTCATTGTTGTTATTGGTTCAGTCTGTGTCAGTGTAGTTAGTTCACTCATTGTTGTTATTGCAGTCTGTGTCAGTGTAGTTAGTGCACTCATTGTTGTTATTGGTTCAGTCTGTGACAGTATAGTTAGTGTAGTCATTGTTGTTATTGCAGTCTGTGTCAGTGTAGTTAGTGTAGTCATTGTTGTTATTGGTTCAGTCTGTGTCAGTGTAGTTAGTGTAGTCATTGTTGTTATTGCAGTCTGTGTCATTGTAGTTAGTGTAGTCATTGTTGTTATTGCAGTCTGTGTCAGTGTAGTTAGTGCACTCATTGTTGTTTTTGGTTCAGTCTGTGTCAGTGTAGTTAGTGCACTCATTGTTGTTATTGCAGTCTGTGTCAGTGTAGTTAGTGCACTCATTGTTGTTATTGGTTCAGTCTTTGACAGTGTAGTTAGTGTAGTCATTGTTGTTATTGCAGTCTGTGTCAGTGTAGTTAGTGCACTCATTGTTGTTATTGGTTCAGTCTGTGTCAGTGTAGTTAGTGCACTCATTGTTGTTATTGGGTCAGTCTGTGTCAGTGTAGTTAGTGCACTCATTGTTGTTATTGCAGTCTGTGTCAGTGTAGTTAGTGCACTCATTGATGTTATTGCAGTCTGTGTCAGTGTAGTGTAGTCATTGTTGTTATTGCAGTCTGTTTCAGTGTAGTTAGTGCTAGTCATTGTTGTTATTGCAGTCTGTGTCAGTGTAGTTAGTGCACTCATTGTTGTTATTGTAGTCTGTGTCAGTGTAGTTAGTGCACTCATTGTTGTTATTGCAGTCTGTGTCAGTGTAGTTAGTGCACTCATTGTTGTTATTGCAGTCTGTGTCAGTGTAGTTAGTGCACTCATTGTTGTTATTGTAGTCTGTGTCAGTGTAGTTAGTGCACTCATTGTTGTTATTGGTTCAGTCTGTGTCAGTGTAGTTAGTGCACTCATTGTTGTTATTGCAGTCTGTGTCAGTGTAGTTAGTGCACTCATTGTTGTTATTGGTTCAGTCTTTGTCAGTTTAGTTAGTGCACTAATTGATGTTATTGCAGTCTGTGTCAGTGTAGTTAGTGCACTCATTGTGTTTTTGGTTCAGTCTGTGGACAGTGTAGTTAGTGGTAGTCATTGTTGTTATTGCAGTCTGTGTCAGTGTAGTTAGTGCACTCATTGTTGTTATTGGTTCAGTCTGTGTCAGTGTAGTTAATGCACTCATTGTTGTTATTGGTTCAGTCTGTGTCCAGTGTAGTTAGTGTAGTCATTGTTGTTATTGCAGTCTGTGTCAGTGTAGTTAGTGTAGTCATTGTTGTTATAGTAGTCTGTGTCAGTGTAGTTAGTGCACTCATTGTTATTATTGTAGTCTGTGTCAGTGTAGTTAGTGTAGTCATTGTTGTTATTGCAGTCTGTGTCAGTGTAAGATAGTGTAGTCATTGTTGTTATTGTAGTCTATGTCAGTGTAGTTAGTGCACTCATTGTTGTTATTGTAGTCTGTGTCAGTGTAGTTAGTGTAGTCATTGTTGTTATTGTAGTCTGTGTCAGTGTAGTTAGTGTAGTCATTGTTGGTTATTGCAGTCTGTGGTCAGTGTAGTTAGTGCACTCATTGTTGTTATTGGTTCAGTCTGTGTCAGTGTAGTTAGTGCACTTATTGTGTTATTGGTTCAGTCTGTGTCAGTGTAGTTAGTGCACTTATTGTTGTTATTGGTTCAGTCTGTGTCAGTGTAGTTAGTGCACTTATTGTTGTTATTGGTTCAGTCTGTGTCAGTGTAGTTAGTGCACTCATTGTTGTTATTGGTTCAGTCTGTGTCAGTGTAGTTAGTGCACATTATTGTTGTTATTGGTTCAGTCTGTGTCAGTGTAGTTAGTGCACTCATTGTTGTTATTGGTTCAGTCTGTGACAGTGTGGTTAGTGCACTCATTGTTCTTATTGTTTCAGTCTTTGTAAGTTTAGTTAATGCACTCATTGTTGTTATTGGGTCAGTCTTTGTCAGTGTAGTTAGTGCACTCATTGTTGATATTGGGTCAGTCTGTGTCAGTGTAGTTAGTGCATTCATTGTTGTTATTGGGTCAGACTTTGTCAGTGTAGTTAGTGCACTCATTGTTGTTATTGCAGTCTGTGTCAGTGTAGTTAGTGCACTCATTGTTGTTATTGTAGTCTGTGTCAGTGTAGTGTAGTCATTGTTGTTATTGCAGTCTGTGTCAGTGTAGTTAGTGTAGTCATTGTTGTTATTGCAGTCTGTGTCAGTGTAGTTAGTGTAGTCATTGTTGTTATTGTAGTCTGTGTCAGTGTAGTTAGTGCACTCAATTGTTGTTATTGGTTCAGTCTGTGTCAGTGTAGTTAGTGCATTCATTGTTGTTATTGGTTCAGTCTGTGT
Source organism: Cepaea nemoralis (assembly GCA_014155875.1). Lineage (NCBI taxonomy): Eukaryota > Metazoa > Mollusca > Gastropoda > Stylommatophora > Helicidae > Cepaea > Cepaea nemoralis. Next base: position 103,187 of record JACEFZ010023198.1, on the reverse strand, counting down.
CAGTGTAGTTAGTGCACTCATTGTTGTTATTGCAGTCTGTGTCAGTGTAGTTAGTGCACTCATTGGTGTTTTTGGTTCAGTCTGTGACAGTGTAGTTAGTGTAGTCATTGTTGTTATTGGTTCAGTCTGTGTCAGTTTAGTTAGTGTAGTCATTGTTGTTATTGCAGTCTGTGTCAGTGTAGTTAGTGCACTCATTGGTGTTTTTGGTTCAGTCTGTGACAGTGTAGTTAGTGTAGTCATTGTTGTTATTGCAGTCTGTGTCAGTGTAGTTAGTGCACTCATTGTTGTTATTGGTTCAGGTCTTGTCAGTGCAGTTAGTGCACTCATTGTTGTTATTGGTTCAGTCTGTGTCAGTGTAGTTAGTGTAGTCATTGTTGTTATTGGTTCAGTCTGTGTCAGTGTAGTTAGTGCACTCATTGTTGTTATTGGTTCAGTCTGTGTCAGTGTAGTTAGTGCACTCATTGTTGTTATTGGTTCAGTCTGTGTCAGTGTAGTTAGTGTAGTCATTGTTGTTATTGCAGTCTGTGTCATTGTAGTTAGTGTAGTCATTGTTGTTATTGGTTCAGTCTGTGTCAGTGTAGTTAGTGTAGTCATTGTTGTTATTGCAGTCTGTGTCAGTGTAGTTAGTGTAGTCATTGTTGTTATTGCAGTCTGTGTCATTGTAGTTAGTGTAGTCATTGTTGTTATTGGTTCAGTCTGTGTCAGTGTAGTTAGTGTAGTCATTGTTGTTATTGCAGTCTGTGTCATTGTAGTTAGTGCACTCATTGTTGTTATTGGTTCAGTCTGTGTCATTGTAGTTAGTGTAGTCATTGTTGTTATTGGTTCAGTCTGTGTCAGTGTAGTTAGTGTAGTCATGTTGTTATTGGTTCAGTCTGTGTCAGTGTAGTTAGTGTAGTCATTGTTGTTATTGGTTCAGTCTGTGTCAGTGTAGTTAGTGTAGTCATTGTTGTTATTGGTTCAGTCTGTGTAAGTGTAGTTAGTGTACTCATTGTTGTTATTGGTTCAGTCTGTGTCAGTGTAGTTAGTGTAGTCATTGTTGTTATTGGTTCAGTCTGTGTCAGTGTAGTTAGTGTACTCATTGTTGTTATTGGTTCAGTCTGTGTCAGTGTAGTTAGTGTAGTCATTGTTGTTATTGGTTCAGTCTGTGTCAGTGTAGTTAGTGTAGTCATTGTTGTTATTGGTTCAGTCTGTGTCAGTGTAGTTAGTGTAGTCATTGTTGTTATTGCAGTCTGTGTCAGTGTAGTTAGTGTAGTCATTGTTGTTATTGCAGTCTGTGTCAGTGTAGTTAGTGTAGTCATTGTTGTTATTGCAGTCTGTGTCAGTGTAGTTAGTGCACTCATTGTTGTTATTGGATCAGTCTGTGTCAGTGTAGTTAGTGTAGTCATTGTTGTTATTGCAGTCTGTGTCAGTGTAGTTAGTGTAGTCATTGTTGTTATTGCAGTCTGTGTCAGTGTAGTTAGTGTAGTCATTGTTGTTATTGCAGTCTGTGTCAGTGTAGTTAGTGTAGTCATTGTTGTTATTGCAGTCTGTGTCAGTGTAGTTAGTGCACTCATTGTTGTTATTGCAGTCTGTGTCAGTGTAGTTAGTGCACTCATTGTTGTTATTGGTTCAGTCTGTGTCAGTGTAGTTAGTGCACTCATTGTTGTTATTGCAGTCTGTGTCAGTGTAGTTAGTGCACTCATTGTTGTATTGGTTCAGTCTGTACAGTATAGTTAGTGTAGTCATTGTTGTTATTGCAGTCTGTGTCAGTGTAGTTAGTGTAGTCATTGTTGTTATTGGTTCAGTCTGTGTCAGTGTAGTTAGTGTAGTCATTGTTGTTATTGCAGTCTGTGTCATTGTAGTTAGTGTAGTCATTGTTGTTATTGCAGTCTGTGTCAGTGTAGTTAGTGCACTCATTGTTGTTTTTGGTTCAGTCTGTGTCAGTGTAGTTAGTGCACTCATTGTTGTTATTGCAGTCTGTGTCAGTGTAGTTAGTGCACTCATTGTTGTTATTGGTTCAGTCTATGACAGTGTAGTTAGTGTAGTCATTGTTGTTATTGCAGTCTGTGTCAGTGTAGTTAGTGCACTCATTGTTGTTATTGGTTCAGTCTGTGTCAGTGTAGTTAGTGCACTCATTGTTGTTATTGGTTCAGTCTGTGTCAGTGTAGTTAGTGCACTCATTGTTGTTATTGCAGTCTGTGTCAGTGTAGTTAGTGCACTCATTGTTGTTATTGTAGTCTGTGTCAGTGTAGTGTAGTCATTGTTGTTATTGCAGTCTGTTTCAGTGTAGTTAGTGTAGTCATTGTTGTTATTGCAGTCTGTGTCAGTGTAGTTAGTGTAGTCATTGTTGTTATTGTAGTCTGTGTCAGTGTAGTTAGTGCACTCATTGTTGTTATTGTAGTCTGTGTCAGTGTAGTTAGTGTAGTCATTGTTGTTATTGCAGTCTGTGTCAGTGTAGTTAGTGTAGTCATTGTTGTTATTGTAGTCTGTGTCAGTGTAGTTAGTGCACTCATTGTTGTTATTGGTTCAGTCTGTGTCAGTGTAGTTAGTGCACTCATTGTTGTTATTGCAGTCTGTGTCAGTGTAGTTAGTGCACTCATTGTTGTTATTGGTTCAGTCTGTGTCAGTTTAGTTAGTGTAGTCATTGTTGTTATTGCAGTCTGTGTCAGTGTAGTTAGTGCACTCATTGTTGTTTTTGGTTCAGTCTGTGACAGTGTAGTTAGTGTAGTCATTGTTGTTATTGCAGTCTGTGTCAGTGTAGTTAGTGCACTCATTGTTGTTATTGGTTCAGTCTGTGTCAGTGTAGTTAATGCACTCATTGTTGTTATTGGTTCAGTCTGTGTCAGTGTAGTTAGTGTAGTCATTGTTGTTATTGCAGTCTGTGTCAGTGTAGTTAGTGTAGTCATTGTTGTTATAGTAGTCTGTGTCAGTGTAGTTAGTGCACTCATTGTTATTATTGTAGTCTGTGTCAGTGTAGTTAGTGTAGTCATTGTTGTTATTGCAGTCTGTGTCAGTGTAGATAGTGTAGTCATTGTTGTTATTGTAGTCTATGTCAGTGTAGTTAGTGCACTCATTGTTGTTATTGTAGTCTGTGTCAGTGTAGTTAGTGTAGTCATTGTTGTTATTGTAGTCTGTGTCAGTGTAGTTAGTGTAGTCATTGTTGTTATTGCAGTCTGTGTCAGTGTAGTTAGTGCACTCATTGTTGTTATTGGTTCAGTCTGTGTCAGTGTAGTTAGTGCACTTATTGTTGTTATTGGTTCAGTCTGTGTCAGTGTAGTTAGTGCACTTATTGTTGTTATTGGTTCAGTCTGTGTCAGTGTAGTTAGTGCACTTATTGTTGTTATTGGTTCAGTCTGTGTCAGTGTAGTTAGTGCACTCATTGTTGTTATTGGTTCAGTCTGTGTCAGTGTAGTTAGTGCACTTATTGTTGTTATTGGTTCAGTCTGTGTCAGTGTAGTTAGTGCACTCATTGTTGTTATTGGTTCAGTCTGTGACAGTGTGGTTAGTGCACTCATTGTTCTTATTGTTTCAGTCTTTGTAAGTTTAGTTAATGCACTCATTGTTGTTATTGGGTCAGTCTTTGTCAGTGTAGTTAGTGCACTCATTGTTGATATTGGGTCAGTCTGTGTCAGTGTAGTTAGTGCATTCATTGTTGTTATTGGGTCAGACTTTGTCAGTGTAGTTAGTGCACTCATTGTTGTTATTGCAGTCTGTGTCAGTGTAGTTAGTGCACTCATTGTTGTTATTGTAGTCTGTGTCAGTGTAGTGTAGTCATTGTTGTTATTGCAGTCTGTGTCAGTGTAGTTAGTGTAGTCATTGTTGTTATTGCAGTCTGTGTCAGTGTAGTTAGTGTAGTCATTGTTGTTATTGTAGTCTGTGTCAGTGTAGTTAGTGCACTCATTGTTGTTATTGGTTCAGTCTGTGTCAGTGTAGTTAGTGCATTCATTGTTGTTATTGGTTCAGTCTGTGTCAGTGTAGTTAGTGCACTCATTGTTGTTATTGCAGTCTGTGTCAGTGTAGTTAGTGCACTCATTGGTGTTTTTGGTTCAGTCTGTGACAGTGTAGTTAGTGTAGTCATTGTTGTTATTGGTTCAGTCTGTGTCAGTTTAGTTAGTGTAGTCATTGTTGTTATTGCAGTCTGTGTCAGTGTAGTTAGTGCACTCATTGGTGTTTTTGGTTCAGTCTGTGACAGTGTAGTTAGTGTAGTCATTGTTGTTATTGCAGTCTGTGTCAGTGTAGTTAGTGCACTCATTGTTGTTATTGGTTCAGTCTGTGTCAGTGTAGTTAATGCACTCATTGTTGTTATTGGTTCAGTCTGTGTCAGTGTAGTTAGTGTAGTCATTGTTGTTATTGCAGTCTGTGTCAGTGTAGTTAGTGTAGTCATTGTTGTTATAGTAGTCTGTGTCAGTGTAGTTAGTGCACTCATTGTTATTATTGTAGTCTGTGTCAGTGTAGTTAGTGTAGTCATTGTTGTTATTGCAGTCTGTGTCAGTGTAGTTAGTGTAGTCATTGTTGTTATTGTAGTCTATGTCAGTGTAGTTAGTGCACTCATTGTTGTTATTGTAGTCTGTGTCAGTGTAGTTAGTGTAGTCATTGTTGTTATTGTAGTCTGTGTCAGTGTAGTTAGTGTAGTCATTGTTGTTATTGCAGTCTGTGTCAGTGTAGTTAGTGCACTCATTGTTGTTATTGGTTCAGTCTGTGTCAGTGTAGTTAGTGCACTTATTGTTGTTATTGGTTCAGTCTGTGTCAGTGTAGTTAGTGCACTTATTGTTGTTATTGGTTCAGTCTGTGTCAGTGTAGTTAGTGCACTTATTGTTGTTATTGGTTCAGTCTGTGTCAGTGTAGTTAGTGCACTTATTGTTGTTATTGGTTCAGTCTGTGTCAGTGTAGTTAGTGCACTTATTGTTGTTATTGGTTCAGTCCTGTCTCTTATACACATCTCTGTGTCAGTGTAGTTAGTGTAGTCATTGTTGTTATTGGTTCAGTCTGTGTCAGTGTAGTTAGTGCACTTATTGTTGTTATTGGTTCAGTCTGTGTCAGTGTAGTTAGTGCTCTCATTGTTGTTATTGGTTCAGTCTGTGACAGTGTGGTTAGTGCACTCATTGTTCTTATTGTTTTAGTCTTTGTAAGTTTAGTTATTGTACTCATTGTTGTTATTGGGTCAGTCTTTGTCAGTGTAGTTAGTGCACTCATTGTTGATATTGGGTCAGTCTGTGTCAGTGTAGTTAGTGCATTCATTGTTGTTATTGGGTCAGACTTTGTCAGTGTAGTTAGTACACTCATTGTTGTCATTGAGTCAGTCTTTGTCAGTATAGTTAGTGCACTCATTGTTGTTATTGGTTCAGTCTGTGACAGTGTGGTTAGTGCACTCATTGTTGTTATTGGGTCAGTCTTTGTCAGTGTAGTTAATGCACTCATTGTTGTTTATGGGTCAGTCTTTGTCAGTGAAGTTAGTGCACTCATTGTTGTTATGGTTCAGTCTGTGACAGTTTAGTTAGTGCACTCACTGTTGTTATTGTTTCAGTCTGTGTCAGTATAGTTAGTGCACTCATTGTTGTTATTGGGTCAGTCGTTGTCAGTGTAGTTAGTGCACTTATTGTTGTTATTGCGTCAGTCTGTGTCAGCGTAGTTAGTGCACTATTGTTGTTATTGGGTCAGTCTTTGTCAGTATAGTTAGTGCACTTATTGTTGTTATTGAGTCAATCTTTGTCAGTATAGTTAGTGCACTCATTGTTGTTATTGGTTCAGTATGTGTCAGTGTAGTTAGTGCACTCATTGTTGTTATTGGTTCAGTCTGTGTCAGTGTAGTTAGTGCACTTATTGTTGTTATTGGTTCAGTCTGTGTCAGTGTAGTTAGTGCACTTATTGTTGTTATTGGTTCAGTCTGTGTCAGTGTAGTTAGTGCACTATTGTTGTTATTGGTTCAGTCTGTGTCAGTGTAGTTAGTGCACTCATTGTTGTTATTGGTTCAGTCTGTGTCAGTGCAGTTAGTGCACTTATTGTTGTTATTGGTTCAGTCTGTGTCAGTGTAGTTAGTGCACTTATTGTTGTTATTGGTTCAGTCTGTGTCAGTGTAGTTAGTGCCTTATTGTTGTTATTGGTTCAGTCTGTGTCAGTGTAGTTAGTGCACTTATTGTTGTTATTGGTTCAGTCTGTGTCAGTGTAGTTAGTGCACTTATTGTTGTTATTGGTTCAGTCTGTGTCAGTGTAGTTAGTGCACTTATTGTTGTTATTGGTTCAGTCTGTGTCAGTGTAGTTAGTGCACTTATTGTTGTTATTGGTTCAGTCTGTGTCAGTGTAGTTAGTGCACTCATTGTTGTTATTGGTTCAGTCTGTGTCAGCGTAGTTAGTGCACTCATTATTGTTATTGGTTCAATCTGTCTTAGTGTAGTTAGTGCACTCATTGCTGTTATTGTTTCAGTCTGTGTAAGTGTAGTTAGTGCACTCATTGTTGTTATTGGTTCAGTCTGTGTCAGTTTAGTTAGTGCACTCATTGTTATTATTGGTTCAGATTGTGTCAGTCTAGTTAGTGCACTTATTGTTGTTATTGGTTCAGTCTGTGTCAGTGTAGTTAGTGTAGTCATTGTTGTTATTGCAGTCTGTGTCAGTGTAGTTAGTGCACTTATTGTTGTTATTGGTTCAGTCTGTGTCAGTGTAGTTAGTGCACTTATTGTTGTTATTGGTTCAGTCTGTGTCAGTGTAGTTAGTGCCCTCATTGTTGTTATTGTAGTCTGTGTCAGTGTAGTTAGTGTAGTCATTGTTGTTATTGCAGTCTGTGTCAGTGTAGTTAGTGCACTCATTGTTGTTATTGGTTCAGTCTGTGTCAGTGTAGTTAGTGCACTTATTGTTGTTATTGCAGTCTGTGTAAACTATTGACTGGACTGGGGAGAGGAAAGGCGCCCGTTCGTCAGTGGTTGGATATAAAGAGTCCTGGCACACTTTCTGTCTGTTCACTTTCCGTCTATTCACATTCTGGTTCTGTTAGCATAGGAGGAGGAGGGGGAGGGGTTCGGAGTCGATGTAGGTGGCTGGCGGTGCCATACACTTTCCCTTTAGTTATATGCCACTCTTTGTGTTATGCTATTGTTATAACCTCTTCATATATCATCTTGTTATATCTCTTCGTTATATCCTCTTGTTACATCTCTGCGTTATACTATCTTATATACTTTCTTGTTATAACCTCTTATTATATCGTCTTGTTATATCCTTTGTTATATCTTCTTGTTATATCAACTTATTATATTCTAAATTTATAACATGATGTTATATCCACTTGTTATATCCATTTGTTACATCATCTTTTTATACTGTCTTGTTATATCCTCTTGTTATAAACCCTTGTTATATCATATTGTTACATCTCCTTGTTATATCATATTGTTACATCTCCTTGTTATATCCTCTTGTTATATCTCCTTGTTATATCATATTGTTATATCTCCTTGTTATATCATATTGTTATATCTCCTTGTTATATCATATTGTTATATTCCCTTTTATATCATATTGTTATATCTCCTTGTTATATCTCCGTGTTATATCTCCTTGTTATATCTCCTTGTTATATCCTCTTGTTATATACCCTTATTATATCTCCTTGTTATATCATATTGTTATATCTCCTTGTTATATCCTTTTGTTATATCTCCTTGTTATATCCTCGTGTTATATCCCCTTGTTATATCTCCTTGTTATATCATATTTTTATATCTCCTTGTTATTTCCTCTTGTTATATCTCCTTGTTATATCATATTGTTATATCCCCTTTTATATCATATTGTTACACCTCCTTGCTATATTGTTATATCCCCTTGTTATATCATATTGTTATATCCTCTTGTTATATTCTATTGTTATATCCTCTTGATATATCCTATTGTTATATCCTCTTGTCACCATCCACACATACATAGTCCTTCCAGCCACACACGCACTCACCCACCCAGGCATATCCCCTTCCCACATACACATCCCCACATCCATCATTAAAACCCATCACACACCCATCCCCAACCCACACACATCCCCCAGACCACACACTCACATTCACCCGCACATCCCTCACCCACACACCCACACACACACACTCCCCCACATCAAACCAAACATCCCTCACCCACACAATCCCTCACTCACACACATCCCTCACTCACACACACATCCCCACCCCCACAACCACCCCCACCTGCACACATCTTCCACCCCACCACATATCCCCACACCCACATCTCCCCATCCACATATATATCCCCCACCCATCCCATAACCATCCAACAATCATCCACCCACATATCCTCCTCCAACTACTCACCCACAACCGCCTAGCCAAACACACATCCCCACACACATACACCCGCCAACCCATACATCCCCCACGGACCCACACAAAAACCCGCAGCCACCCACACAATCCCACCCGCCCACCCACACACACCACGAATTCACCCACACACCAAGAAGAAGAAGAAGAAGAAGAAGAAGAAGAAGAAGAAGAAGAAGAAGAAGAAGAAGAAGAAGAAGAAGAAGAAGAAGAAGAAGAAGAAGAAGAAGAAGAAGAAGAAGAAGAAGAAGAAGAAGAAGAAGAAGAAGAAGAAGAACAACAACAACAACAACAACAACAACAACAACAACAACAACAAGAACAAGAACAAGAACAAGAAGAAGAAGAAGAAGAAGAAGAAGAAGAAGAAGAAGAAGAAGAAGACCTGGTTCCTCGTTGTGGTGGTTTATCTGTGACTTTGTTCTTTAGAACACTACGACGTCACTATGGCAATGTGACGTGTCCGGGTTGTATCTTCGTCTCGGTGCTGTCGTGTGCTGTGGTGAGGTTTAATTGTGTGGTGGAGTGAGGATTAATTGTGTGGTGTGGGGAGGTATAATTGTGTGGTGTGGGGAGGTTTAATTAGGTGGTTGTCAGGATCTTGCGGTAGGCAAGAATTCAGGCTCGTATCTTCTGGCAAGTGTGATACTAAATACAGTCACTAAATAACTCAACGTGACACTGCAACAACACTTCATACACTTTATTCTCGCAGCTCACGCTTCACAATCAACGCATGCATCGCGCAATCACAATTCTCGATGCCATGATATCCTCAATGCATATAAGCAGTAAATACATAAATGCAATACAATCAATACATAAAGGCAATACACTTACAACTTCACAACCCAGGCGCACAGTCTCCTAACTTCATACAGAATTGCTATCGATTCGCGCTCAAACACACAATTCATCACAAGCACCATTCACACCGTGTGTCCACTACAACGTTTCCAAGCCTTGTAGTTGTAACTAGCGTGGTTAACGTCGCTCAGGATTGAGCCTGGCTGTACTTGTCGGGCGCCGTCGAAGACAACGCGTTGTAACTATATGGGAGACTCTGACATTCTCCCATCCTCCTTTCCATGAATGGGAATCCTTTCATGTATTCTATATGCTTTTTCTTTATACTGTCAGAATCGACCATGTAAAGTAATTGTATGCTATATTTACACATTTCTCAATGTTGCCATGAAGCAACACACCTCAAGTACAATCATTTAGATGGATTTCTCACTTCAGCTGCCATGTGACACAGCCAGTCCGTTAGCTTACAGCGTACACGCAACTAACTCTCGACCAATTAAGAAAAATAACAAAACATCAGGTCAGACTGCGAGCATCTCCCTATAAGATGACTCCAAACTTAGACCTCTAACCTCACTTAGTCAGAGAGTCCAATGAAGGTCTGCAGCTTCAGCAATTATCTCCATGCCCAATTGACGTCATCTTGACGTGTTACCCACCCGGCAACATGATGATGTTTTCAACATATGTTACACAATACCAACAATTTTAATTACCTCCCTTGGTCGTAATGCAAAAGTTATGGGCGGTAATTTCCACATGTTTTCAACAAAATAAATTACATTCATAAATTTATTTCTTAGTGTCATAATTTGATACTTATTTACAAAAGTGGACACAATGTCACTGTTGTGAACAAGTGGATCAATTTACGATGCTGAGATCACATCTAATAAAGTCCTCATATACAATTCCGTATATGGAAATATTTAACTCACAACATTTGTAGAAAACGCCACTGTTTTGTGAGTATTCTAGTATATTCTGCTGGTTTTCAAATTAATATTCATACACACCGGAAGTATACAGCTGGTGTGTTAAGTTGATAATAACACAAAGTTCTTTTGTCTGGATGTTACATAAATAAACGGAGTAAACAGTTCTTGAAAACAGCTGCTGGATATCTTCTTCCTTCTTCAGTATGGATTAAAGTGTTCTGCTGGAATCCGGCTGTCACAGTCTCTCTCACACGGATTAAAATAAGCTGGAACAATCTGCCTTGCAGGTACCACGGATATTCGGATTCGTTCACGTGAAGTAAGTCTGTGAATCCTGTGGTACTCTTCGCAGCAGTATGGTACATATTTTCAATAATATACTCTTTCTATCACATATCTCTCACATATTCGTCACAATCAGTCACATAATAATCATAATATATACAATATATTTACAATGGGAGGTTAGATGCTCACTATCACATTATTTTACACAGCTTTACTGAACAAGTTTCAACTTTGGCTGTGGTACTGAGCACTATATCATTGTGCAGTTTACACATTATCTGCAATGTGCTCAGGTGTTATGTGGCTATTGGGTACGTCGCATGGACAACTGGATAGAAGGTCAGCTAATGAATTTTGTGAGCCGCTTATATGTCTGACTTCGAAGCTAAAGTCCTGCAGTAGCAGTGACCATCTTGCCACTCTGTTGTTGGTCGGCGCTCCCTTGGTGATAATGGTCAAAGAACTATTGTCCGTCTCTACTATGAAATGACGACCTAAAAGGAATCTGGAAAATTTACGTACCGAAAAAACAAGAGCCAACGCCTCCGTTTCAGGCGTAGAGTAACGTTTTTCTCTGTCTTTCAACTTACGGCTGACATAGTACACCGGATGTAAGATCTTCTCTTATTCCTGAAGTAGTACTCCGCCAATCGCTACGGAGCTCGCATCACATCTCAACCTGAAAATTGTGTTAAGATCCGGTAATTTAAGAATGGGTTTGTCTGAAAAGTATGATAACACTTCTGAAAATGCAGGTCGTAAGCATTCGCTGTGTACAATTTTATTAGGGTGTTTCTTTGTTAGTAAATTAGTGAAACATGCAGTCCAATTCAGCAAAATTTGGAATAAATTGTCTGTAATAATTTAACAGACCTAAGACACTTCGAAACTCTTTCTTGGTTGTCGGAAGCGACAAGTTTAGAATTCTAGACGTGATGTTGTCGTACGTTGTGACAAAGCCATTTGAGATCTTATAGCCCAAAAATGAGATTTCTTGAAAGGCTATGTCAACTTTGGATGGTTTGACTGTCAGTTCGTGCTGTCTGATCCTGTCGAATGTCTGCTGTAATGTTGTTACGTGGTCTGTCATGCTCTTCGTGTGTATGCAAATGTCGTCCATGTACCAAATTATGTTAGAAATGTCCGTCAGAAGAAGTCTTGTCATTCTTACGAAAGGCGCTGGAGCATTCACTAACCCAAATGGAAGCTTCCACCATTCGTATAGGCCCCAGGGCGTGGCAAATGCTGTCAAATGTATGCTGTCAGAATGTACCGGTATTTGCCAGTAGCCTTTTGTCATGTCCAGTTTCGTAATGTAACGTGAGTGTGTCAGTTCAGTCAGGATGTCTTCACAGTTGCTCATTGGTTCTAAATCCAACTGTGTGATGTTGTTGAGTTTACGATAGTCAACACAGAGTCTTATGGTGTTGTCCTTCTTTTTCACAATGACAATAGGAGAACAAAAATGTGACTGTGATCGTCTGATGATATGGTTCTTCTCTAGGTCTATAATTTCTTGGTGTAGTTTGTCCTTGTAGTATATGGGAATGGAGTATGGTCTGCATTTTATTGGAGTGTCGGGTGTCAAAATAATTTGATGATGCACTAAGTTTGTCTGTCCTGGATGGTTAGAAAAAATGCTGCTGTAGTCATGTAACAATTGTCTGCAACTGTCAGTCTGATGTCTGAGGTCATTGGATTTATCTTGATGTCCTGCAGGTTGGTTGTCGTGTCCAGTGATGGAGTTGGTATTTCGTTAGTATCGTTGTCGTCTGTCTGGTCCACTATCGTCGTGCTTGCAACTGTCTCTACCTGGTCCTCGTCTCTGTTGTAATATGGTTTAAGCATGTTTATGTGAAATATTTTGTGTTTGTCCCTAACTGCAATTTCGTAATCTACAGTCGAAATTTGTCTTAAAACTTTAAACGGTCCTTGCCATGAGTCTGTCAGTAGATGTCTGTCGCTTGGCAATAGAAGAAGAACGCCCTGTCCTGGCGTCAGTGTTATTGTCCTATTTCCTCTGTTAGCATACTATCGGTAGATAGAACCTGATTGTTTGTGTACTTCTTTGGCTAACACACAAGATTTTATTATCCTTTCACGCAATGATGTTACATGTTCATACGATGATATAGGTTTATGTATAGTTTCACTTTCAGTCAACATGGAATGGTACATAGATAATGGGTGTCACGAAGTGATATCGACGACTCATCTAAGGGCATGAGGACTAATACATTCCCATCCATTCAAACATTATACATCTCTCCTTATACTTAAAATAGAAAACGACAACCAAGAAACGGCCACTGTAACAAACCTTTACAAGACGATATGGTTTTATATCTTGCAAACTTTAATCTGCCGACTCCTGTCACATGTCGACAAATTCAATCGCTCCACAAGAATCACTTGAGTATACACACACTACTAAACACAAAGAGCGGCATAACATACTGTTAGCCATGCTCCAAAAGACATGCTGCGTCCGAACAGGACGGCAGCCCAAGTCTCACTGATCTCTCAGTGACGATTTCTATGACGCTTTCACGCTTGCACCAAAACGTCCTGCGCACTCATCATTCTTTTGAACTAATGCCGTGCAAAGTGTGTCTTATAATCCATATCCTGATCCAGGTATATGGCACTCACCCCCTCTACCCTTCAAAATGTTGCAAACATTTTGCTAGTTTATTCTGCTTGTTCTACCCTGAAAGGAACGAGAAGTGGTGTCATCTGTCTGTCCCACTTAATTTAAACTCATTAACTGCCTAATAACCTATTCACATAATAATTATTATTAACAATCTAATAATACCATAGTCAAATAGCAATATAATTCATAACAACACAATAGTTCTCTTTGTGTAAACACCGATCAATAGACGAATCGTATCAGCAGGATAACTCTTTTCCTTCAATGAACTGTTGTAATATGGTTCCATTGCCCAATGCTCACACATGTATGCAGAGAAGCTAAGTCATAATGCTTTCATCTGTCTATTGGTTGTGCTGACTTTATATAATTATATGACTCGGTATCCATAAAATCATCCTCAACTCTCTAACGGTCATATCTCGGTATCATATAGACTACCTTCGCGTATCAGCCTAAAGAGGGTTTCCCCAAACCTCTTAGTCTAATGACGTTGGTTAGTCTACAGTACACCTCCATATTCGTCTAAAGATGTAACGCATATCTTGGTACAATTCTAGTGTACTGTTATATCTGCGTAGGGGAGTTGCTTCTATCCCAGCACACCTCACCGTACCCTCACATTATGTGTGTTTTTCTCTGTACCTTTATTATGTATTACTGCAATTACCTTGATAAAACAAATGGCAAACATTTGCGTATGATCAAGCAGTAATCGCAAAATCAAAACTAAATTACAAGACCACATAAATAGTATAAATAAATATATATACTAAAATTTAGCATAATTAAAACAGGTTAAATGACTATAACCCACGAAGAAAACAAATTAATACCATTCACCTAATTTACTATCCTTAAACTAAGGAACACTCTTAATCACGTGCTGGATTCACGTGAGAACAACATGAAATTCTTTTATTTATGACAATGAATGACGTAAATTAAATTATTATTCAGCCCTCCTTGTGTGTATTCGTGTATTTAAATGTCATTGTTAAATGAATTGTTATCCATTGTTGACACAGAAGTCTGTCCTCTAGTATTCGATATTCCAATACCGACAAGTGATGTAATGACTGGGTAATTGGGCATCCATATAAAGGAGGTCTCAAACGTTGTATCATCGATTCGGGTGACTGATTGGCCCTGTTCGAAAAGTTATCGCCTATCCTGAACACGTTGAACGGAATTTCTTCTGGTCTCGACATATTTGAGTACGGTTGAGATAATAGACGTGGATGAATAAGCATCTGCGGGTTTGGTGATTCTATTTCCTTGAGAAATTCCTCAAAAGCAGTAAGATGCGATAAAATACCTTTAAAGTTGAAACATGCATGAACATCTCCCAGATTTGTAGCCAAAGAAGTTCGTGCTGTGTTGGTTGCATTATGACTTCAGCACGTTTCGTGTACAATTCACAATGCCCCAAATGAAGTATATATTTTCAGATGTGACTATGATTTTCCTTAATGACGTTAAGTGTATGTTTCTATAAGTTCTGTTTCTCAAGTTTGAGCTTTACTGTACGCAAGAATTGTTTATGAATGTTTTGAGAATTTTGGTTCGTAATTTTAAAATAGATTCACTTGCTTTCTTCCAAGTGTTTACTTCTCAATATTCACGTATCAATTTGACTTCATCCAAACTATCGTTTCCAGGAATTCAATGATTAATGCAATTTTCAAAGTTCAGTGAATTTCGACTGTTTAACTGTAAATTTATAGTCTTGTGTCGTTGTAGTTCAAGAAATTTCTTGCGAACGTTCTTGTAAAACCGCGTATATATGTATATAATTCCTCTGTTAACTGACTGTTTATCTTCTTTCTTGACGTATACAGGGTCAAGTATTTGAGGTAAAAATGTGAACTGGAGCATACGGAATCTGTCTTGTGAACAAACAGTTCAATGCCATGTTATTAGCATGCATCTTTTTACAAGTTACGATCATGGTGATCGGTAGTTGCCTCTTTCAGAGTGCCTGTTAAGACCAGGTCAGCATCCGAAGTAAATGAGGACAATCAATACGGATACAAATGATGAACTAGTAATACGGCTGATCACAGTCGAGACTTTCGCATACTGTCGAACAACATTTAAACTCAATTTGAAATGAGTAACAGCATAGTCCATGTACGCTCTCCTTCCTCTTAACACAACTATGACTACCACAGTTTATATGTCGATTGAATTTTTGTTAATCAAGTCTTCCTGTATCTGTGCAAACGAATAGTATCTGCATATGATCAAATACAAAAGGTATCGTGATCTGAGTTCAATTTTTCAAATCTTTGATAACTGTAATCAAAATATTGTATCTTCAGAACCAACAATAATTTCTGACGACATAGTAGATAACGTTCTTATATTCGTGTCGTTGGAAACCTGACATATTTATGTAGATCAATATAATTGCATGTTGAGAACTTGCGTAAATAATACTGTCAATTTGTTGTTTATTCAAGCAAATTTTTGTCAGTTGAGTTTTCATTATCGTATGAATGTTTGTACATCATTTCCTCCGTTACTGAATATGACATTTGTTAATTTTCCTTACTTGATCCATCAAACAAACTGCGATTAAATATTAGTTGAACAGTTTCTTGAATCAAAATCATAAGATACTTTCCGGATGTTTTGTGTACTGCTCAAAATTGGCTATTTGGTTCGAGACTACATCACCAAAATCAATTATATATAATGACGTAATCGATCTTTTATGATGACAACCTTGGCCTTCTCAAGTATATGGCTCGATTCGTTAGATTACTGCAACAATGTCATAAATTGATAATAAATCTCGAGTTCAATTAATAATTATTACTACCGGAACGAATCCCCATTTGTCACGAAGTGTTGTTGACGACCCGTCTAAGGGCATGAGGACTAATACATTCCCATCCATTCAAACATTATACATCTCTCCTTATACTTGAAATAGAAAACGACAACCAAGAAACGGCCACTGTAACAAACCTTTACAAGACGATATGGTTTTATATCTTGCAAACTTTAATCTGCCGACTCCTGTCACATGTCGACAAATTCAATCGCTCCACAAGAATCACTTGAGAATACACACACTACTAAACACAAAGAGCGGCATAACATACTGTTAGCCATGCTCCAAAAGACATGCTGCGTCCGAACAGGACGGCAGCCCAAGTCTCACTGATCTCTCAGTGACGATTTCTGTGACGCTTTCACCCCAAAACGTCCTGCGCACTCATCATTCTTTTGAACTAATGCCGTGCAAAGTGTGTCTTATAATCCATATCCTGATCCAGGTATATGGCAATGGGCCGCGTGGTTTGGCACCATATACGAGTTCAAATGGTGAGAACCCAGTGCTGGAATGAGGCACTTCATGGTATGCAAATAAGACAGCAGGTAAATACGTATCCCAGTCTTCAGGGTGTTCCTGGGTAACTTTTGAGAGCATGTTCTTAAGATCCCCATTAATTTTTTCTATAATCCCAGTAGAATGAGGATGGTAGGGGCTGTTGAAGCACTGCTTCACTCCTAACATTTTCGAAAAGGCTTGAGTGGCCGATGTTATGAACTGACTACCCCGATTTGAAAGGATGGTATCAGGGAACCCTACCCTAGCAAAAATATGGAAAAAGACTTCCATGATGTCTTTGGAAGTTATGTTCCTAAGAGGAATCGCTTCTGGCCACCTGGTACAGAGGTCAATTGTCGTTAGAATATATTTATTCCCTCTAGATGTTATGTGGTTTAGAGGACCAACTATATCAACAGAGAGCTTTTCGAAAGGTCTGCTTGCTAATTCAGTAATTTGCAGTTCAGCTTGCGGGTGTTTTCCCTTTTTAACAAGCTTCTGGCAGATGTCACAACTTCTGCACTACTGTTTGGTATCACTGCAGAATTTGGGTCAATAGAACTGGGTTAGTAATCTGGATCTGGTTTTGGAATAAGCCATATGCCAAAGGGTATGTCATGCGTATAACAGTAGACGGTACTACCTGGTCTCTATTAGCGCCGAACGTTGGGCGGCGCTTACCAAACCCGACACCCCACATTGTGCCAACGGCTTCGGGCGGAAGAGCGCAATTGGGAGGGTACAAGCCTTACCCTGGTGCGAGGAAATGCAAGCTAAAGACAAAATTGTCATGGCAGGGCAGACCAGGCCCTAAGCCTTGGTTGGCGACTGGTCTAGGATCGAAGCTCCGACAGGCGGACAGTTAGAGCATTGCTTTGCTGATCCGGCAGCTTCTGCAGCTTGTCTTGTTCCAGATGTAGGGGTGTTACCTTTCCTCTGGAGTGAACTAGGCGGGCCGAGAGAGGGATCATGCTGCATGGGCAACACATGATCTCTATATTTTAGCCCAGGCTTTGTGCTATGGAGAGGCAATAACTCCATCCCTGGTCTTAACTGGTCTCGGAATCAAAGCGAGAGGCAACTGTTACGGGTTATAAGTCCTTGTCAGTTGGCGTAGACATGGGGCGCCACGCATTGCCTCTGACGGTGGGAGACACCTATAGGTGTCACTGATCAGCTACCGCCCGCCTCAAGCTGGGCAGCCCCCAGCCAATTGGGTGCTGATCCGCCACAGCCTGCCTGCTTCAATGGGTGCTTGGGGCTAGGACAAAATCTGAATCGCAGGCTGTAAAACCAATGCACCAGGTACAAACAAAAATAAAAATAGAAACCTCAAGCTACGGCTTGCAACCTGGAACGTGAGAACCATGTGTCCAGGATTTTCCACTGACTTGACCAATATTGACGATGTGAGAAAAACGGCTGTGATTGATGCCGAACTCAATCGTCTTAACATTGATATTGCTGGCCTGCAGGAGACTCGCCTCGCTGAGGAAGGGTCACTCAGGGAAAACAACTACACCTTTTTCTGGAAGGGTAGAGGGCAGGCAGAAAAAAGGCAACACGGTGTGGGCTTTGCAGTGAAGAATTCGCTACTGGGAATTATTGAAATTCCAGCAGGAGGAAATGAAAGACTATTATCCCTGCGCTTGGCAACCTCTTTTGGGTTTGCCACCATTATTACTGCATATGCACCGACACTCGATTCCTCTGATGATGTGAAGGATTTGTTCTATGAGGAGTTAGACTCCGTGATCAAGGCAGTTCCAAAATCTGACTACATTTATATGCTCGGTGATTTCAATGCTCGTGTGGGCAAGGACTCAAGTTCATGGCCAGTGTGCCTTGGAAAATACAACATCGGTCGCATGAATGAAAATGGGCAAAGGCTGCTGGAGCATTGCACCAGTAATGACCTATGTATTACAAACTCTTTTTTTAAAACAAAAGAGATGCATAAGGTCACATGGAAACATCCAAGATCCGGCCATTGGCACCAGCTGGACTTCATCATCACACGGAGACAACATCTGAACCATATATCATTGACTCGTAGTTACCACAGTGCTGACTGTGATACGGATCATTCTTTGGTTGTTGCAAGGGTTAGACTGAGACCAAAGAGAATCTACACAGCTAAACACAAATCTAGCCACAGGATTAATATTATTAACACTCATGATCCTGAAAAGTGCTTTCAGTTTCAACAGCAACTTGAAGATGCTTTCACTGATACACCAGAAAATTGTACAGTAAATTAAAAGTGGGGTCAAACTAAGGAAACTCTTTATAAAACTGCCGTAGGGGTTTACGGCACTGTGGATCATAAGAGGCAGGACTGGTTTGCGGCCAACAGCGAGACTCTGCAGCCCCTGATTGATAAGAAGAAGAAAGCTCTCTTAAGAAACAAGGAAAGACCAACGCGTAACACTCTGAGTGAGCTAAGGCAAGCTAGGAAGGATGTGCAAAAGGCTGCCAGGCAGTGTGCAAATGATTATTGGATCAAGTTATGTGAGTCCATTCAAATCGCAAGTGATAAGGGAGACATAAGAAGCATGTATGAAGGAATAAAGAAAGCTTGTGGTCCAGTGATCAAAAGAAGTGCACCATTGAAAACCTTGACTGGAGAAGTCATCACTGATAAGAAACAGCAGATGGACAGATGGGTAGAGCACTATTTGGAGCTTTACTCAAGTGAGACCAAACTAGCGGATGATGCCCTCAACGCCATAGAGGCTCTACCAACTCTTGACCACCTGGACACACTTCCTACCATAACAGAAGTTAAGTGTGCTATAAATGAACTTGCATCTGGCAAGGCTCCAGGTAAGGATGGGATTCCAATAGAGGTTATCAGGAGTGGGCAAGACACACTCACTATACAGATCCACCAGCTAATAGAGCTATGCTGGCGTGAAGGACAAGTCCCACAGGATTTCAAAGATTCAAGCATCATAACACTGTACAAGAACAAGGGCGATCGGAGCGACTGCAACAACTATAGGGGTATCTCACTTCTGTGTATTGTTGGAAAAGTATTTGCCAGAATTGTTCTGCGCAGACTTCAAGTCCTAGGAGATCAAGTCTACCCCGAATCACAGTGTGGCTTTCGACAGAACCGGTCTACCACTGATATGATATTCTCATTGCGACAAATGCAAGAAAAATGCCGTGAACAGAATCAACCACTGTTTATTGCCTTCATCGACCTCACAAAGGCATTTGATTTGGTCAGTCGTGAGGGTCTGTTCAAGGCACTAAAGAAGATTGGCTGCCCACCAACTCTTCTGTCCATTGTGGAATCGTTCCACACAGGCATGAAGGGTATAATCAAGTTTGATGGTGCAACTTCTGAAGAATTTGAAATCAAGAGTGGAGTTAAGCAAGGTTGTGTACTAGCTCCCACCCTCTTTGGAATATACTTTTCACTTCTACTGAAATATGCATTTCGTGATCAGGATGGTGGTATATACATTCACTCACGCTCAGATGGCGGCCTCTACAATGCTCAGAGATTGAAGGCTAAGACCAAAATTAGGAGGGTACTGATCAGAGAGTTGCTTTTTGCAGATGATGCTGCAGTTACGACCCACTCTGAGGAAGAATTGCAATGTCTACTATCTGCATTCTCCAATGCTTGTTCTGAATTTGGTTTAACAATTAGCAAAAAGAAGACACAGATTATGTCACAAGGTGCACATGAGGTACCATCAATCTTTATTGACGACGCCGAACTAGAGATAGTAGACCATTTTACATATCTAGGATCAGTGGTAAATAGCAAATTATCCCTAGATCAGGAAATCAACATCCGGATTGGTAAGGCAGCAACAACAATGAACAGGTTAAGAAAAAGAGTCTGGGAGAACAGGAAGCTTACTGCCAAAACAAAAGTCCTTGTCTATCAAGCCTGTGTCCTTAGTACTCTTCTCTATGGCAGTGAAACCTGGACAACTTACTCACACCAAGAGAACAATTTAAACAGCTTTCATATGCGGTGTCTGCGAAGAATTCTTGGTATTAAGTGGCAAGACAAAATCACAAATACTGAAGTATTGGAAAGATCAGGTTGTGTGACAATTTATTCCATGCTCAGTCTTCGTAGACTTAGATGGATAGGACATCTTAGGAGGATGGATGATCGTAGAATACCAAAGGATATCTTTTTTGGTGAATTACAGATGGGTAAGAGATCTCAGGGTCGGCCTCTACTACGATACAAAGATGTGTGTAAGCGGGACATGATTGATACAGGCATTGATAATGCACATTGGGAGCAAGTCGCCGCTGAACGTGTTGCATGGAGGGCAAATATCAGAAATGGAATAAAGTCAAAGGAGAAAATTATTGCAGAAAAGTCACACACCAAGCGTTTGAGACGTAAGATGGTGCATGATGGTGGAAATGACCACGTGTTCACATGCACCCACTGTGAACGGACATTTACAGCGCAAATTGGCCTTATCAGTCACACTCGCTACCGCCATAGTTAAAAGTTATTATGCCTTTTTAAAGCACAAACTATCGTCTGTCAAGACGGCAAGGTGCCAATGGATGTCATGCGCTAGATGTAATGCTTGTTTGCGGTGTTCTGATGGTAGCACCGTTTGTTCTGTAGTACTAGAACCTTTGGTATAGTACCGTGTCAGAATCCCATCTTTAAGAGCAAAATGCCATCTAGCGTTCTTTGATAATCGTGGCTTTTGGCTTATTAATTAAAAATATTTCTGCAAATATCGGCTTTTTGGGCTGTTATAAACTTCTCCCTGGTTGTTTCAGGAGATGTTACAACTGGGCTCGACATTTGTAAAGCCTCTGTCTGATCTATTCGATCTTGCATTTGTGCAGCAGATCTAGTTACTGCATTTGTACTGTCAACCACATTACAAGGTGGTGTTACATAAGAACCTATACAATCATGTGATGACATTAATGAATTGGCAAACATACATTCATTTACCGGTGATAATACATTGTCAACAATGAATTCAGTTAAAGGTGAAATAGTATTATTAACATTACAAGTGACAGATGATGTTATACTGTCATGTGGCATATCGTTTACTTCAGGAAGGTTACCAATGATAATATCACAGGAAGGATTGGTTAATGCTGCACATTTAACCTTTCCTGTAAGAAATGGTGTATCTATATATGCCCATGCAAGCGGGTATTTCTCGATGTTACCTGAGAAAGTTCTGCATATAACATGTTTGCCAGTAAACTCTGAAGGTAAAATATAGTTTCTCTTTAAACCAATGAGAGTACTGTCGCTGTCCCGTAAAACCATTAACATACCCATAGTGGATATTTAATTTACCTTTGGAGTTAATCACTAAATTGGCCTCCTCATTTGTAGCTGGGATGGAATGGCCACATGTTAAAACGTCATCCTCATGAAAAATGATCACAGATGGTACATTTTTCATGGTGAAATACATCAATTGAATTTGCTAAGTTTACAGGATGATCTTGAACCATTTCCTTATCTGAGGAAGAGCTATCAAACATGGCTGCATTAGCCTGTCTAGTCATTTGCTTGCCTTGACAGGAGTGGCGCCAGTGGTCATAGGCTTTGCAAAAGAAGCATTTGGTGAGACGATTATAGCTATTTCTCTCCTTATCTTGCTTATTTGTGTAATGCTTCAAGTGAGGTACCCTGGGTGTTTATCACACATATCACTTTCATTGTGTGGTAAATGGCAATAACTGCACTGATAATATTTCTCAGCAGATTGCTTATAGGGTTTCTGTTTACTGTAGGGTACTGACTTCGATCTATCATATGTAGCAGCTGCTAAAATGTCTGTGCTAGTCAATCCACTAGTGAAACATTGTTTATTGGCTATAAAGTAAGCCGAACCTCGTTTCTCAATCTGTCGCACACTCTCACACTCACATTCTAATAGGAATTTCGAAAATGGTGGTGGAAGAGATGTAATAATTTTATCTCTAAGAATGAGATCTTTCAATCTATCAAAACTATCATTCACTTTGGCTGCGGACAGCCACTTAGTAAAAATATCCTGTACTACTGAGACGTAGTCAGAGAACGTGTGTGTTGGTTTAGGTGACAATTTACTAAACTGTTCTCTGTAGCCTGCTTCATCTAATAGGAAATGAGACATAATTTTAGACTTAATATAATGATAATCTTTCCTAAAATCTTTGGGAATGGTCTCTATCACTTTCGGAGGTTCCCCAGAAAGACTTCTCATATATATAATGTTCCATTCAGTCTCTGGGATCTGATAATGCTCCATAATGCATTGAAAGTTTTGGGTGAAGGCTGCTATGCAGTCGCCCGTGGTGAAACTTCTCACTATCCCTTGGTACTTCTTGTACTGATTTTCTTTGTCTAATCTGTCAGATTTTCTAACTTCTTTCTCTGTTGCTGTTTCAGCTTTCAGCTGTTCAATTTTTAGCTGCAGTTCCAGTTCTTCCCGTTTACTCTGGGCATTAATTTCAAGCTCCTGTTTCTTGCTCTGAGCTAGAATTTCAGCTTTTCTTATTTCTGCCTCTGTTTCTGCCTGTTTACTCTTGGCAGTTAACTCAGCCTGTTTTAAAGAAGCCTCAGCTTCTGCTTGTTTAGTTTTGGCTTCTCTTTCGGCAGTTCTATCCTCACGTTGAATAAATTCCGCATACTTTCTCTCACTCCAGTTATTCAATTCTTCACCAGATAAATTCATTTTTAGACCCAATTCGATGAAATCACTTAAACTAGACATTATGAAATATGTTCGATGGAATGAATGTCTACGAAGTTACTTATGTTGTTAGTAAATCAAATACAATGTTTTGTACAATATTTCTTAGTTACAGCTTGTGTTTCGACCTGATTACAAAAGTATTTCAAAGAAAAATTATACCTTAAGTGTTTCTTGACAACTGTCTTGGAAAATGGCTGCTTGTTACTGCCCGGAAACACACTAGATTATACCTCAGGCCGAAAAAAATGGACTGTACAATCAACGGGTTCGGGTGACACAAAATAACCTGTTGTTTTTGGAATATGAGAAATTAGGACATATACGAATGTGTGGTGTTTGCTATGTCAACTAAGTTATGTAGGTTTGTGTGCTGTCAAGTATTTTTGTTAGTCGTTCTGTCGTCCGTTCACAGCAATTTATAACTCACTTTCCATGCTGCTTTCTTTCAAAACTTTCCGCTTACACTCAAGATCGAACCTATTTTACAACAACGTTCAAGATGGATGCACTTATTTCATACAACTGGTTTAAGCTGGACGTAGACCAGACGTTCGCACTTATCTCATACAACTGGTTCAAGCTGGACGTAGGCCCCACGTTCGCACTTGTCAGGGGATCTTGCGGTAGGCAAGAACTCAGGCTCGTATCTTCTGGCAAGTGTGATACTAAATACAGTCACTAAATAACTCAACGTGACACTGCAACAACACTTCATACACTTTATTCTCGCAGCTCACGCTTCACAATCAACGCATGCATCGCGCAATCACAATTCGCGATGCCATGATATCCTGAATACATAAATACATAAATGCAATACAATCAATACATAAAGGCAATACACTTACAACTTCACAACCCAGGCGCACAGTCTCCTAACTTCATACAGAATTGCTATCGATTCGCGCTCAAACACACAATTCATCACAAGCACCATTCACACCGTGTGTCCACTACAACGTTTCCAAGCCTTGAAGTTGTAACTAGCGTGGTTAACGTCGCTCAGGATTGAGCCTGGCTGTACTTGTCGGGCGCCGTCGAAGACGACGCGTTGTAACTATAGGGGAG
The DNA here is from genome assembly GCA_014155875.1 of Cepaea nemoralis. Classification (NCBI taxonomy): domain Eukaryota; kingdom Metazoa; phylum Mollusca; class Gastropoda; order Stylommatophora; family Helicidae; genus Cepaea; species Cepaea nemoralis. Next base: position 79,071 of record JACEFZ010023198.1, on the reverse strand, counting down.
ACTCTGACATGGTGTGGTAAGGTGTTATCGTGTTGTGGGCTGAAGTTTAATTGTGTGATGTGGTGTCATTGTATGGTGTTGTGAGGTGTAACTGTGTGTTGGGGTGAGGTTTAATTGTGTGTTGTGGTGAGGTTTAATTATGTGATGTGGTGAGGTTCATTTGTTTTGTGTGGTGATTTTTAACTGTGTGGTTTTCGCGAGGTTTCATTGTGTCGTGTGGTGAGGTTTAATTGTGTGGTGTGGTGAGGGTTTATTGTGTGCTGTGGTGTGGGTTAATTGTTTGGTGTGGTTAACTTTAATTGTGTGTTGGGGTGAGGATTAATTGTGTGGTTTTAGTGAGGGTTAATTGGGTGCTGTGCTGAGGGTTAATTGTGTGGTGTGGTGAACTTTATTTGTGTGCTTGGGAGGGTGTTAATTGTGTGGTATGGTGAGGTTTAATTGTGTGCTGTGATGAAGTGTATTGTGTGGTGGGGTGAGATTTAATATTTTTGTGTAATGAGGGTTAATTGTGTGCTGTGGTGAGGGTTAATTGTGTAGTGTGGTGATCTTTAATTGTGTGGTGTTGTGAGGGATATTTGTGTGGTGGGGTGAGGTTTAATTGTCTGGTGTGGTGATGTTTAACTGTGTGGTATGTGAGGTTTAACTGTTTTGTGGGAAGGTTTTATTGTGTGGTGAGGTTTAATTGTGTGGAATAGCTATGTTGTATGCTTTAACTGTGTGGTGTAACTGTGTGGTGTCGGGAGGATTAATTGTGTGGTGTGGTGAGGTTTTATTGTGTGGTGTGGTGAGGTTTAATTGTGTGGAATAATTATGTTCTATGATTTAACTGTGTGGTGTAACTGTCTGGTGTTGAAGCGAAGTGTGGATATGTGATGTTGCCACGAGGTGTGGCTATGTGATGTTGCCATGAAGTGTGGCTATGTGATGTTGCCATGAAGTGTGGCTATATGATGTTGCCATGAAGTGTGGCTATGTGATGTTGCCATGAAGTGTAGCTATGTGATGTTGCCATGACGTGTGGCTGTGTGATGTTGCCATGAAGTGTGGCTATGTGATGTTGCCATGAAGTGTGGCTATGTGATGTTGCCATGAAGTGTGGCTATGTGATGTTGCCATGAAGTGTGGCTATGTGATGTTGCCATGAAGTGTGGCTATGTGGTGTTGCCATTAAGTGTGGCTATGTGATGTTGCCATAAAGTGTGGCTATGTGATGTTGCCATGAAGTGTGGCTATGTGATGTTGTCATGAAGTGTGGCTATGTGATGTTGCCATGAAGTGTGGCTATGTGATGTTGCCATGAAGTGTGGCTATGTGATGTTGCCATGAAGTGTGGCTATGTGATGTTGCCATGAAGTGTGGCTATGTGATGTTGCCATGAAGTGTGGCTATGTGGTGTTGCCATGAAGTGTGGCTATGTGATGTTGCCATGAAGTGTGGCTATGTGATGTTGCCATGAAGTGTGGCTATGTGATGTTGCCATGAAGTGTGGCTATGTGATGTTGCCATGAAGTGTGTCTATGTGATGTTGCCATGAAGTGTGGCTATGTGATGTTGCCATGAAGTGTGGCTATGTGATGTTGCCATGAAGTGTGGCTATGTGATGTTGCCATGAAGTGTGGCTATGTGATGTTGCCATGAAGTGTGGCTATGTGATGTTGCCATGAAGTGTGGCTATGTGATGTTGCCATGCAGTGTGGCTATGTGATGTTGCCATGAAGTGTGGCTATGTGATGTTGCCATGAAGTGTGGCTATGTGATGTTGCCATGAAGTGTGGCTATGTGATGTTGCCATGAAGTGTGGCTATGTGATGTTGCCATGAAGTGTGGCTATGTGATGTTGCCATGAAGTGTGGCTATGTGATGTTGCCATGAAGTGTGGCTATGTGATGTTGCCATGAAGTGTGGCTATGTGATGTTGCCATGAAGTGTGGCTATGTGATGTTGCCATGAAGTGTGGCTATGTGGTGTTGTCATGAAGTGTGGCTATGTGATGTTGCCATGAAGTGTGGCTATGTGATGTTGCCATGAAGTGTGGATATGTGATGTTGCCATGAAGTGTGGCTATGTGATGTTGCCATGAAATGTGGCTATGTGATGTTGCCATGAAGTGTGGCTATGTGATGTTGCCATGAAGTGTGGCTATGTGATGTTGCCATGAAGTGTGGCTATGTGATGTTGCCATGAAGTGTGGCTATGTGATGTTGCCATGAAGTGTGGCTATGTGATGTTGCCATGAAGTGTGGCTATGTGATGTTGCCATGAAGTGTGGCTATGTGATGTTGCCATGAAGTGTGGCTATGTGATGTTGCCATGAAGTGTGGCTATGTGATGTTGCCATGAAGTGTGGCTATGTGATGTTGCTATGAAGTGTGGCTATGTGATGTTGCCATGAAGTGTGGCTATGTGATGTTGCCATGAAGTGTGGCTGTCTGTTGTCTCTCTGTGCATCCATATTTATGCATGTATTGACCAATTTCTGATGCCTTTCTATTGTATATAACAATCTTTTTATTCTATCCACAGATGTAACAATCCCTGATTTCTATCCATGTCTGTCACCAAGTCACGTTTTTCACATTTTATCCAACAATATCATCACATTGCACACTACATTTCCTTGTGTCGACAAACAATGGGCAATTTTAGTTATCATTCACCACCTGACCCTTGATACTAACATAAAACAATCACCCACCCCTTACCTTCGATTATATCTGGCATACAACGATGATTGAGAAGTAAATCTTCGCTCGCAGTCGACCTATGCCCCGCATTGACATAATCACGAAAAAATTAATTAAATAACGAAATTTGGCGGAAATAAACATGCCATCCACTGCGTCAACAGATGTCAAATTGCTTAAGCAGATGGTATATAAACCCAGAGTCCTGCAGCAGAACTATCCTGACATCTAGAGAAAGTGTGGGTGAGTTTCAGCAGGACATGTCTTCTTGTCATTGTCATTGTTCGCTATACTCAGAGAGAGAGAGAGAGAGAGAGAGAGAGAGAGAGAGAGAGAGAGAGAAAAGAGAGAGAGAGAGGGAGAGAGAGACTAAGAGAAAGAGCGACAAAGAGAGGGGGAGTGACAGAGAGAGACGGAGAGAAAGTCAGAAAGAGCGAGAGAAAGATAGGGACAGAGAGCGAGAGAGAGAGAGAGAGAGAGAGAGAGAGAGAGAGAGAGAGAGAGAGAGAGAGAGAGAGAGAGAGAGAGAGAGAGAGAGAGAGAGAGAGAAGTATGCATATATGAGTAAATGTTTGTTAGTGTGTTTGTGATTGTGATTGGGTATTTGCCATGCGTTGTAGTAAGCGGATGTATACCTGGGAGTTTGTGTAAATGACGTAAATACGATGTATGTAGGTTTATGCGTGTGTGTGTGTGTGTGTTCATGCATATGTGCGTGTGTCTGTGTGTGATTGTATATCTGCCTGTCTTATAACATTGTACTATGCATTATTTGTGTTAACACATTCATTTAACAATGTTTTTTGTCTATGTGAATGTAAGATGCACAATAGATAATTGAAAAACGGATGGGTGATTGAATGGGCCGAATGTAAAACGGATATGCGTGCCTAATTTGTAACCCTACACAAATAACATTCGTTCGTTCGTTCGTTCGTTCGTTCGTTCGTTTGTTCGTTCGTTCGTTAGTTCTTCTTCCTCTTCTAGTTAGTTAGTTAGTTAGTCGACAGATCATCCTCATTACACATCGAACCACTCAGTCCATAAGTACTCGGATCCCCTTCTCAGTAAATCCAGCAGCCTCATCTGCGAGCTTGTCAGCCCGCTCATTTCCTTGTACTCCCGCATGCCCTGGCACGAAGATGAAACTAATATTTGCAAGCCGAGACCGCGCCAGAGACAGCAACCATTCCTTTCGTATTTATCCAATCTCTTTCCTCTTGAGCATGTTCATTGAGTCGCTAAGGAAATATGCCCTAGTGAATGTCTGTGTCTCGAGCCATGTTATTGCTTTACTTACTGCCATGACTTCCATAGTCAGGCTACTTGTGGTCTCAGCAAAAGCACCAGAGTCCTCTTTCACAATTCTCCCTCCGGTCTGAGCCGTAAAGGCCCATGAGCTTCTCACATGTCGGATGACCGACCCATATGTGTAAATGACAGCATTACCGTATAACGAAATCTCGAAAATCAACGCTTATACTTCCGCTTCCACAGCTGCTGGATTTTCTTGTCTGCATTTTCTGTCTAGTTGGATGCAAACTGAAAAGGACGTACAGAAGTCTGTTGGCACTTGTACCCACTCCTCGCCAGGTTCTAAGTCCTCAAGTGCACACACCTGCTGAAGAACGTCTTCGGCTTGAGCCATCCAAAACCTTCCTCTTGTTAACCTGCTGCACTTCAACTTCATAATTTCACTATGCAGTGGATGTTGTGTGTTTGCGTTAATTCTGAGGTGGGCACGTGCTCTGCAAATTTGTAGTCTGTCTTCAATGGTTGGAAAATTAAGAAGGTAGCGCATCGCCCTGCATGCTGTATCTCTTCTTCCTCTTCTTCATGTAATAATGAATGCCAAGTGTACATTTCCATGTGTGTTATAATTTACCGCAGGATTGTCTGAGTGCCCGCTGCCCCATCTCCAGTACAGATATCAACAATCATGTTGTTTGCTGTATGTGCAATCTGCGCTCTGATTGTTTCAGTGGTTGGCACCGGTACCGGTGAGTAATCTAACGTAATATAACGTCTTTAAATATTGCTGGACAGAACAACATGTGACTGGTATTCATGCCGTTGAGGCGGACCGAGTCACACAAAGAAACAAAGAAGAGTCCAATCGCAACCCGCCAAAATTGTCTTAAAAGGCCACTAAGGATACGTGGTGTGTGACTGTGCACCTCAACCCATAAACAACTGTAGCTCCACAATCAGTCAGCGTGGGCTGGAAATATTATTATGGAGATTGTACCAGGGATTGGTGAACATTACTTATGTGCCCATTGTACAAATGTTGATGGACATTATGTCTGTGTCCATTGTACAAGGGATTGGTGGACATTAAGTCTATGAACATTGAACCAGGGATTGGTGGACATTAGGTCTGTGCCCATTGTACCAGAGATTGGTGGACATTAGGTCTGTGTCCATTGTACCAGGGAATGGTGAACATTAGGTTTGTGTCCATTGTACCAGGGAATGGTGGACATTAGGTTTGTGTCCATTGTACCAGGGAATGGTGGACATTAGGAATGTACCAATTGTACCAGGGATTGGTGGACATTGGTGTCATGGTCATCGTACCGAGGTTTTCTGAGCGACAAAAATGTACAATATTTACCAGGGCTTGCTGGACAATAAGATTGTGTTTATTATACGATGCTTTCCTGGACACCAAAATTGTGAATAGCTTATCATGCATTCCTGGACATCAAGGTTGTGCATTATAATGTGTTCGTCAAAAAGAGTGCGAATAGTGTAATAGGATTTTCTGACGACAAGGTATTCGCTTATTGTTTCAGGGTTTGCGAGGTGTTTAGATGTGTGTCAGTTGTATCAAGATTTCCCCTACAATAAGATTGCAACTATTGTACCAGGGTTTGCTCGAATTCATGACTATGCCTTTTGTACCAGGTTTTGCCAGACGCCGGGACTGTGTCTATGGTAACGTTTTTTTTTATATCTATCGGCTATGCCCAGATTTATCAACAGTTTGGTTTATGTTATAAGTTAATGGTAAACATAATCCTAAAAAAGAACTTATCAGTGTGATTACAAAGACTAGAGCGGACATTTCGCAGAGGACACAGAAAATACCAATCCTCGACCGATGACGCGATGTTAAGGTAAAACAAACGGAAAAACCAAATGTTTCCTTTATCAGCAGCCTGCTCTCTCTCTCTCTCTCTTTCTCTCTCTCTCTCTCTCTCTCTCTCTCTCTCTCTCTCTCTCTCTCTCTCTCTCTGTGGGGGGGGGGGGGGGGGGGGGGGTTCCCTCACACGTATCAAGCCAGAATCTATGGGGGAAAAGGTGGCCATTCTTTCTATCCCGTAGCGAGCGGCGAGTGTCGAACCATTGTCCCACCTAGCCCGTGTCATTGTCAGATTAGGTCAGGTCCCACCAATACAAGAATGTAGGGCAGCCATTGTCAGTGACGATTAGGTCAGCTTCCACCAATACAAGAATATAGGGCAGACATTGTCAGTGACGATTAGGTCAGCTCCCACCAATACAAGAATATAGGGCAGACATTGTCAGTGACGATTAGGTCAGCTCCCACCAATACAAGAATATAGGGCAGACATTGTCAGTGACGATTAGGTCAGCTCCCACCAATACATGAATGAAGGGCAGACATTGTCAGTGACGATTAGGTCAGCTCCCACCAACACATGAATGAAGGGCAGACATTGTCAGTGACGATTAGGTCAGCTCCCACCAATACTAGAATGTAGGGCAGCCATTGTCAGTGACGATTAAGTCAGGTGCCACCAATACAAGAAAGTTGGGCAGCCATTGTCAGTGACGATTAGGTCAGCTCCCACCGATACAAGAATGTAGGGCAGCCATTGTCAGTGACGATTAGGTCAGCTCCCACCGATACAAGAATGTAGGGCAGCCATTGTCAGTGACGATTAGGTCAGACCCCCACCAATACAAGAATGTAGGGCAGACATTGTCAGTGACGATTAGGTCAGCTCCCACCGATACAAGAATGTAGGGCAGCCATTGTCAGTGACGATTAGGTCAGACCCCCACCAATACAAGAATGTAGGGCAGACATTGTCAGTGACGATAAGGTCAGCTCCCACCGATACAAGAATGTAGGGCAGCCATTGTCAGTGACGATTAGGTCAGACCCCCACCAATACAAGAATGTAGGGCAGACATTGTCAGTGACGATTAGGTCAGCTCCCACCAATACTAGAATGTAGAGCAGCCACTTTCAGTGACGATTAGGTCAGACCCCCACCAATACAAGAATGTAGGGCAGCCATTGTCAGTGACGATTAGGTCAGCTCAAACCAATACAAGAATGTAGGGCAGCCATTGTCAGTGACGATTAAGTCAGGTCCCACCAATACAAGAATGTAGGGCAGACATTGTCAGTGACGATTAAGTCAGGTCCCACCAATACAAGAATGTAGGGCAGACATTGTCAGTGACGATTAGGTCAGGTCCCACCAATACCAGAATGTAGGCAGACATTGTCAGTGACGATTAAGTCAGGTCCCACCAATACAAGAATGTAGGGCAGACATTGTCAGTGACGATTAAGTCAGGTCCCACCAATACAAGAATGTAGGGCAGACATTGTCAGTGACGATTAGGTCAGGTCCCACCAATACCAGAATGTAGGCAGACATTGTCAGTGACGATTAAGTCAGGTCCCACCAATACAAGAATGTAGGGCAGACATTGTCAGTGACGATTAGGTCAGGTCCCACCAATACCAGAATGTAGGCAGACATTGTCAGTGACGATTAAGTCAGGTCCCACCAATACAAGAATGTAGGGCAGACATTGTCAGTGACGATTAAGTCAGGTCCCACCAATACAAGAATGTAGGGCAGACATTGTCAGGGACGATTAAGTCAGGTCCCACCAACACATGAATGAAGGGCAGACATTGTCAGTGACGATTAGGTCAGCTCCCACCAATACAAGAATGTAGGGCAGCCATTGTCAGTGACGATTAAGTCAGCTCCAACCAACACATGAATGAAGGGCAGACATTGTCAGTGACGATTAGGTCAGCTCCCACCAATACAAGAATGTAGGGCAGCCATTGTCAGTGACGATTAAGTCAGCTCCCACCAATACAAGAATGTAGGGCAGCCATTGTCATTAACGATTAGGTCCGACCCCCACCATTACAAGAATGTAGAGCAGCAATTGTCAGTGACGATTAAGTCAGCTCCCACCAATACAAGAATGTAGGGCAGCCATTATCAGTGACGATTAGGCCAGCTCCCACCAATACAAGAATGTAGGGCAGACATTTTCAGTGACGATTAGGTCAGCTCCCACCAGTACAAGAATATAGGGAATCTATTGTCAGTGACGATTATGTCAGCTCCCACCAGTACAAGAATGTAGGGAATCTATTGTCAGTGACGATAAGGTCAGCTCCCACCAGTACAAGAATGTAGGGAATCTATTGTCAGTGACGATTAGGTCAGCTCTCACCAATACAAGAATGTAGGGCAGACATTTTCAGTGACGATTAGGTCAGCTCCCACCAGTACAAGAATGTAGGGAATCTATTGTCTGTGACGATTAGGTCAGCTCCCACCAGTACAAGAATGTAGGGAATCTATTGTCAGTGACGATTAGGTCAGCTCTCACAAATACAATAATGTAGTGCAGCCATTGTCAGTGACGATTAGGTCAGCTCCCACCAGTACAAAAATGTAGGGAATCTATTGTCAGTGACGATTAGGTCAGCTCCCAACAGTACAAGAATGTAGTGAATCTATTGTCAGTGACGATTAGGTCAGCTCTCACCAATACAAGAATGTAGGGCAGCCATTGTCAGTGACGATTAGGTCAGCTCCCACCAGTACAAGAATGTAGGGCAGCCATTGACAGTGACGATTAGGTCAGCTCCCACCAGTACAAGAATGTAGGGAATCTATTGTCAGTGACGATTAGGTCAGCTCCCACCAGTACAAGTATGTAGGGAATCTATTGTCTGTGACGATTAGGTCAGCTTCAACCAAAGGCCCATGTAGGGCAGCCATTTTTCATATTTCTTACTGGCTTCTGTTCCCAGGAGATGTCGCGTTCTCTTTGGCTGTCAACGATGACAGGGTCTTTCAAACTAATGTAGTAGTGAAGTACGACACTGTGTTCACAAACATTGGCAACGGCTACAACCCACATACCGGCATCTTCACCGTCCCCAAGGTAAGTCTCAGTCTACAAGTGTTATCCAGTTGTCTCCATCGACCCCAAGGTAAGTCTCAGTTTACAAATGTTCTCCAGTTGTCACCACCGACCCCAAGGTAAGCCTCAGTCTTCAAGTGTTCTCCAGTTGTCTCCACAGACCCAAAGGTTAGTCTCAGTCTAGACTGTTCTCCAGTTGTCTCCACCGCCAGTGTAAGCCTTTAGTGTCCTTGTATCTCCACCGACATCAAAGCAGACATATTTTCTAGTGTTTCGTAAAATACACTTATGTTCATTAAATTGTTTGTTCCACGTTTTCATTCCACTTGTTCTTCATGTTAGTTAGTTAGTTAGTTAGTGGACAGATCATGCTAATTGCACATCGAACCATTCAGTCCATAAGTGCTCGGATCCCCTCCTCGGCAAATCCCGCAGCGTGTAGCGGCTAACGACACCAGTTCTGTGTTGGTTTGTCAATCTTCTTTGGCTTCCTGCGGAGTGTTCTTGTTTGGCCCCACCTCTTTTAATTTGCTGTTCTCGCAGTCTGACCATGGTTGTAGATTCACAGTCATCACTTGGTTCTCGCAAACGACTTGCTTCTCGTAGCGCATTCAGCCTATTAAAAGAGGTGTGAGACAGGGATGTGTAATGTCTCCAGATCTGATTTCCTTGTACAGTGAACATATTTTCAGAAATATAGAAGATATGGAAGGAATCAACATTGGGGGACGATGTATCAATAATATTAGATATGCAGATGATACAGTCTTGATTTCAGACAATGAACAGGTTCCGCAAAATTTAGTAGATGCTGTTGTTGCACACAGAGAACAACCAGGGTTAGAACTTAATAGTAAGAAGACACAGATTATGGTCGTCACTGGGAAGACGGAAATACCACAATGTGATATATGAGTAAATTTGCATATTCTTAAGCAAGTGAATCGGTACAGTTATCTTGTAACATTCATAACATCTGTTGGGAGATGCCTTGAAGAGATTAGATGAAGAATCGCCATGGCGAAGGTAGCCTTTTACAAGATGAAAAACATACTGACCACTAAAAAGACATCAACTGAAACGAGAAAAAGAGTGTTGAGGTGCTACATAGAACCTGTACTTTTGTATGGATATGAAGCGTAGACAATGAGCAGTCAAGCTGAAAAACATCTGATGGCTGTAGAAATGTGGTTTCTGAGGTAAATGCAAAGAATACCATGGACAGACAGAAAAACCAATGAACAAGTCCTTCAAGAAACAAATGAAGATCGTAATCTTATTAGAGTCATTAGACGTAGACAGTCACAATTGTTTTGGCATGTTATGAGAAGAAATGACTTGGAGAACTTGGTGACAACTGGCAAGATCAAAGGGAAGGGACCAAGAGGAAGACCGAGAAGCAAATACCTGGATAGCTTGGCCATGTGGTATGGTCGAGAAAATAACACGGAGCTGATCCACGACTCCGTCCATGGACGGGTGGACGGACAGAATGATAGGTAGGTAGGTAGGTAGGTAGATAGGTAGGTAGGTAGGAAGACAGACAGACAGGCAGGCAGGCAGACAGACAGACAGGGAGACAGACAGACAGACAAACAAACAGATAGACAGACAGACAGACAGAAGGGCAGACAGACAGACAGACAGACAGACAGACAGACAGACAGACAGACAGAAGGATAGACAGATGGGCAGACGGGCAGACAGACAGACAGACAGACAGACAGACAGACAGACAGACAGACAGACAGATAAATTAGATTCATCATGTTATCTCGGTGGTCCAACAGTCCGGCCTGTACGTGTTTCACATCCACGGTATGTCGCTGCCCAACACCGGGTTCTGGTTCACACTCTACCACAACGACGAGCCCTTGATCAGAGCCCATGGTGGGGAGACGCCTGTCTATTCCATGGGTGGTAAGGCATCTTGTTGCTGTTGTTGCTGTTGAGTTTTGGTATTGCTATTCCTGCTGCTTTTGTGTATTGGTATTGCTACTGATGTTGTTGTTATTGCTGTAGTTTGGTATTGCTATAGCTACTGTTGTTGCTGCTGTAGTTTGGTATTGTTAGAACTACTGTTGTTGTTGTTGCTGTAGTTGGGTATTGCTACAGCTGTTGCTGTTGTTGTCGTTGCTGTAGTTTGGTATTGCTGTAGCTACTTATATTGTGTGGTATGTGGGTTGGGGATATGTGTGTGGTGTGTAGGTGGGGATGTGTGGTGGTATGTGAGTGTGGGATGTGTTGGTGAGGGATATGTGTGTGTGTGCGGTGCGTGGGTTGGGAATATTGCGTGGTAGGGGATGTATGTGATGTGCGAGTGGGGGATTGTGTAGTGGGGGATTGGGTTAAGGCATGTATGGGTGGGTGGAGGATGTATGTGTGGGTGGTGGGGTGTGTGTGTGAGTGGATTGGGGATGTATGGGTAGTTAGGGAGATGTGTGTGTGTGGGGGGGGGGGGAGGGGGGGATTGTGTGCGTGGGTGGGAAATATGAGGTCAATGGAGATGTGGCTGGGGGATGGGTGGTTTGAGGTGTGGATGGGAAAAGGATGTTTGGGTTAGGATGTGTATGTGGGTGGGCGTGGGATATGTGGGTTGGTGGGGGAATGTTTGTGGGTGGCGAGTGTGTTTTGGTTGGGGGAACAGGTGAGGGGAGTGTGGGTGGGGGATGTGCGGGAGGGGGATGGGTCGGTTGGTGGGGTATGTATGTGTCCCTTGGTGTGCGTGTGTGTGGGTAGGTGGGGGTGTGTGGGTGGGGTGATGTATGGTAATAAGCCTTGTTTATGTTTACAACATTCATTTCACAATGTTTAATTTTCTTCCTATGTAAATGTATAATGTTCTTGATGAACGAAAGACGAGTGATTGAAAGGGCCGAATGTAAGACGGGCCTGCGCGCCCAATTTGTGACCCTAATAAAGTTGATTTGATTTGATTTGATTTGTTGCTGCTGTAGTTTGTTATTGCTATAGCTACAGTTGTTGTTGTTGTTGCTGCTGTAGTTTGTTATTGCTATAGCTACTGTTGTTGTTGTTGTGCTGCTGTAGTTTGTTATTGCTATAGCTACTGTTGTTGTTGCTGCTGTAGTTTAGTATTGCTATAACTATTGTTGATGCTGCTGTAGTTTGGTATTGCTATAGCTGTTGTTGTTGTTGCTGCTGTAGTTTGGTATTGCTATAGCTGTTGTTGTTGTTGCTGCTGTAGTTTGGTATTGCTATAGCTGTTATTGTTGTTGTTGCTGCTGTAGTTTGGTATTGCTATAGCTGTTGTTGTTGTTGCTGCTGTAGTTTGGTATTGCTATAGCTGTTATTGTTGTTGTTGCTGCTGTAGTGTGGTATTGTTATAGCTGTTGTTGTTGTTGTTGCTGCTGTAGTGTGGTATTGCTATAGCTGTTGTTGTTGTTGTTGCTGCTGCTGTAGTTTGGTATTGCTATAGCTGTTATTGTTGTGTGTTGTAAAAGCACATCCACAAAACAACACTAGATCACTTAGTTCGCCATAAACTGATAGTTGACAGTCAGTCAGGATTTCGGCCAAAATATTCTTGCCATACGGCACTAACAAACATGATAGAAAACTGGCATCAAAATATTAACAACAATACTCTATGTGGAGCGGTGTTTATAGACTTTAGGAAAGCATTCGATATGATAGATCATACTATTCTAATTAAAAAACTAGAAACAATGAAAGTAAGTTTTAATATAGTGACATTAATAAAAATCATTCTTATTAGACAGAAAGCAAGTAGTATCACACAATAAAGTTTTATCTCAAGCCATTACCATTAATATTGGAGTACCTCAGGGGTCTATTCTTGGCCCTCTATTATTTGCCATTTATATAAATGATCTTCCATTAAATCTGTCGTCGTCCTGAGATCTATTTGCTGATGACTGCACAGTATATACGAACGCTGTTGATCGTAATGTGCTAGAATTATCCTTGCAACAGGAAATAAATAGTGTGGTTAACTGGAGTCATGCAAACCGCATGCAAATTAACATTACTAAAACAAAGTCTATGTTAATAGGAACCAGGCAAAGACTTCAAACTCTAAACTCGCAGATAACTCTTCAGCTGCACATTGGCAGCACGCCTGTAGAAAGTGTCACCGAGCACAAGACACTGGGTGTTATCATAGATCAAAATCTAACTTTTAACTCACATGTTCATGCTCTAGTTAAACAAATAGCCAAAAAAGTATACCAACTTGCCAAAATTAAAAATTTGCCTTGACGAAAACACAAGAAAGATATTCTATACTTCTCATATACAAACACATATTGATTACTGCTCCACAGTCTGGGATGGATGCTCCAAATCAATAACAAAACGCCTATATTCACTCCAGAAAAGGGCAGTGCGTTTAATTAATGGTGAAAAGCTTACCGACAATTCTAACCTATATAAACGTCTCCGGTTACTGCCACTCCACAAGCGCCTGCTTTTTAATAAGACCAAACTAATTCACAAAATCCTATTTCAAAATGCTCCAAGCTACCTTTGGCCATTGTTTAAATATAACGCTAGACATAGCGAACGACTAAATATACTTCATGTCCCTAAACCTAGGATAGACTTATATAAAACAAGCTTAGCATACTCTGCCGCTCAGTTAAGGAACAATCTTCCACAAGAAATCAAAGACACCACCAATCATGATTCATACATTCGCAACCTGTTTGAACACTACCTTAGTACAGACTACATGTCCCCATAACAAATAACACAAACAAGACAATAATGGTAACTTATCTCAAACAACAACTAGCCAAAAAACATTCCCTTATGTATGGCACGTTACACCCTCCTTAGGTATTTATAATGCCCATGATAAACACTGCCTCAGTGAGTCATTTGTTATTGATTATTTTTCATGCGTTTTAATGTTCTTTTGTTGTCAAAAGTTGCTTCATAAGTGATGTTGAATGAAAGAATGTATGAGAGGAAATAGAGAAGAAGGGCAGAATGTCAGACGGGCCTGCGTGCCCAATTCTTAACCCTTTGAAAATAAAGACTTATTATTATTATACTCTGTCGTCACCCCTTTGACGTCACCACTCTGTCGTCACCCCTCTGTCGTCACCCCTCTGTCGTCACACCTCTGTCGTTACCCCTCTGTCGTCACCACTCTGTCGTCAACCCCTCTGTCGTCACCACTCTGTCGTCACCCCTCTGTCGTCACCCCTCTGTCGTCACCCCTCTGTCGTCACCTGTCGTCACCCCTCTGTCGTCACCACTCTGTCGTCACCACTCTGTAGTCACCAATCTGTCGTCACCTGTCGTCACCCCTCTGTCGTCACCACTCTGTCGTCACCTGTCGTCACCCCTCTGTCGTCACCACTCTGTCGTCACCCCTCTGTCGTCACCACTCTGTCGTCACCCCTCTGTCGTCACCCCTCTGTCGTCACCCCTCTGTCGTCACCCCTCTGTCGTCACCCTTCTATCGTCACCCCTCTGTCGTCACCACTCTGTCGTCACCTGTCGTCACCCCTCTGTCGTCACCCCTCTGTCGTCACCACTCTGTCGTCACCCCTCTGTCGTCACCACTCTGTCGTCACCTGTCGTCACCTGTGGTCACCCCTCTGTCGTCACCCCTCTGTCGTCACCCCTCTGTCGTCACCCCTCTGTCGTCACCCCTCTGTCGTCATCCCTCTGTCGTCACCACTCTGTCGTCACCCTTCTGTCGTCACCCCTCTGTCGTCACCCCTCTGTCGTCACCCCTCTGTCGTCACCCCTTTGTCGTCACCCCTCTGTCGTCACCCCTCAGTCGTCACCACTCTGCCGTCACCCCTCTGTCGTCACCACTCTGTCGTCACCCCTCTGTCGTCACCCCTCTGTCGTCACCCTCTGTCGTCACCCCTCTGTCGTCACCTGTCGTCACCCCTCTGTCGTCACCCCTCTGTCGTCACCCCTCTGTCGTCACCCCTCTGTCGTCACACCTCTGTCGTCACCCTCTGTCGTCACCCCTCTGTCGTCACCCCTCTGTCGTCACCTGTCGTCACCCCTCTGTCGTCACCCCTCTGTCGTCACCCCTCTGTCGTCACCCCTCTGTCGTCACCCCTCTGTCGTCACCCCTCTGTCGTCACCCCTCTGTCGTCACCCCTCTGTCGTCACCTGTCGTCACCCCTCTGTCGTCCCCCCTCTGTCGTCACCCCTCTGTCGTCACCCATCTGTCGTCACCCCTCTGTCGTCACCTGTCATCACCCCTCTGTCGTCACCCATCTGTCGTCACCCCTCTGTCGTCACCTGTCGTCACCCCTCTGTCGTCACCTGTCGTCACCCCTCTGTCGTCACCTGTCGTCACCCCTCTGTCGTCACCCCTCTGTCGTCACCACGCTGTCGTCACCCCTCTGTCGTCACCCCTCTGTCGTCACCCCTCTGTCGTCACCTGTCGTCACCCCTCTGACGTCACTCCTCTGTCGTCACCACTCTGTCGTCTCCCCTCTGTCGTCACCTGTCGTCACCCCACTGTCGTCACCCCTCTGTCGTCACCCTTCTGTCGTCACCCCTCTGTCGTCACCCCTCTGTCATCACCACTCTGTCGTCACCCCTCTGTCGTCACCCCTCTGTCGTCACCCCTCTGTCGTCACCCCACTGTCGTCACCCCTCTGTCGTCACCTGTCGTCACCCCTCTGTCGTCACCACTCTGTCGTCACCACTCTGTAGTCACCCCTCTGTCGTCACCTGTCGACACCCCTCTGTCGTCACCACTCTGTCGTCACCTGTCGTCACCCTTCTGTCGTCACCCCTCTGTCGTCACCACTCTGTCGTCACCCCTCTGTCGTCATCACTCTGTCGTCACCCCTCTGTCGTCACCCCTCTGTCGTCACCCCTCTGTCGTCACCATTCTGTCGTCACCCCTCTGTCGTCACCACCTGTCGTCACCCCTCTGTCGTCACCACTCTGTCGTCACCTGTCGTCACCCCTCTGTCGTCACCCCTCTGTCGTCACCACTCTGTCGTCACCCCTCTGTCGTCACCACTCTGTCGTCACCTGTCGTCACCTGTCGTCACCCCTCTGTCGTCACCCCTCTGTCGTCACCCCTCTGTCGTCACCTGTCGTCACCCCTCTGTCGTCACCCCTCTGTCGTCACCCCTCTGTCGTCACCCCTCTGTCGTCACCCCTGTCGTCACCCCTCTGTCGTCACCTCTCTGTCGTCACCCCTCTGTCGTCACCCCTCTCTCGTCACCCCTCTCTCGTCACCCCTCTGTCGTCACCTGTCGTCACCCCTCTGTCGTCACCTGTCGTCACCCCTCTGTCGTCACCCCTCTGTCGTCACCCCTCTGTCGTCTCCCCTCTGTCGTCACCCCTCTGTCGTCACCCCTCTGTCGTCACCCATCTGTCGTCACCCCTCTGTCGTCACCTGTCATCACCGTTCTGTCGTCACCCATCTGTCGTCACCCCTCTGTCGTCACCTGTCGTCACCCCTCTGTCGTCACCTGTCGGCACCCCTCTGTCGTCACCCCTCTGTCGTCACCCCCTCTGTCGTCACCCCTCTGTCGTCACCCCTCTGTCGTCACCCCTTCTGTCGTCACCCATCTTTCGTCACCCCTCTGTCGTCACCTGTCATCACCCCTCTGTCGTCACCTGTCGTCACCCCTCTGTCGTCACCCCTCTGTCGTCACCCCTCTGTCGTCACCTGTCGTCACCCCGCTGTCGTCACCCCTCTGTGGTCACCCCTCTGTCGTCACCCCTCTGTTGTCACCCCTCTGTCGTCACCCCTCTGTCGTCACCCCTCTGTCGTCACCCCTCTGTCGTCACCCCTCTGTCGTCACCCCTATGTCGTCACCCCTCTGTCGTCACCTGTCGTCACCCCTCTGTCGTCACCCTCTGTCGTCACCCCTCTGTCGTCACCCCTCTGTCGTCACCTGTCGTCACCCCTCTGTCGTCACCTGTCGTCACCCCTCTGTCGTCACCCCTCTGTCGTCACCCCTCTGTCGTCACCCCTCTGTCGTCACCCCTCTGTCGTCACCCATCTGTCGTCACCCCTCTGTCGTCACCTGTCATCACCCCTCTGTCGTCACCCATCTGTCGTCACCCCTCTGTCGTCACCTGTCGTCCCCCCTCTGTCGTCACCTGTCGTCACCCTCTGTCGTCACCCCTCTGTCGTCACCCCTCTGTCGTCACCCCTCTGTCGTCACCCCTCTGTCGTCACCCATCTGTCGTCACCACTCTGTCGTCACCTGTCATCACCCCTCTGTCGTCACATGTCGTCACCCCTCTGTCGTCACCCCTCTGTCGTCACCCCTCTGTCGTCACCCCTCTGTCGTCACCACTCTGTCGTCACCCCTCTGTCGTTACCTGTCGTCACCCCTCTGTCGTCACCCCTCTGTCGTCACCCCTCTGTCGTCACCTGTCGTCACCCCTCTGTCGTCACCACTCTGTCGTCACTTGTCGTCACCACTCTGTCGTCACCCCTCTGTCGTCACCTGTCGTCACCCCTCTGTCGTTACCTGTCGTCACCCCTCTATCGTCACCCCTCTGTCGTCACCACTCTGTCGTCACCTGTCGTCACCCCTCTGTCGTCACCCCTCTGTCGTCACCCCTCTGTCGTCACCCGTCTGTCGTCACCCCTCTGTCGTCACCCCTCTGTCGTCACCCCTCTGTCGTTACCCCTCTGTCGTCACCACTCTGTCGTCACCTGTCGTCACCCCTCTGTCGTCACCCCTCTGTCGTCACCTGTCCTCACCCCTCTGTCGTCACCACTCTGTCGTCACCCCTCTGTCGTCACCCCTCTGTCGTTACCCCTCTGTCGTCACCACTCTGTCGTCACCCCTCTGTCGTCACCCCTCTGTCGTCACATGTCGTCACCCCTCTGTCGTCACCTGTCGTCACCCCTCTGTCGTCACCCCTCTGTCGTCACCACTCTGTAGTCACCCCTCTGTCGTTACCCCTCTGTCGTCACCACTCTGTCGTCACCTGTCGTCACCCCTCTGTCGTCACCCCTCTGTCGTCACCCCTCTGTCGTCACCTGTCGTCACCCCTCTGTCGTCACCACTCTGTCGTCACCACTCTGTCGTCACCTCTCTGTCGTCACCCCTCTGTCGTCACCACTCTGTCGTCACCCCTTTGTCGTCACCACTCTGTCGTCACCCCTCTGTCATCACCCCTCTGTCGTCACCCCTCTGTTGTTACCCCTCTGTCGTCACCACTCTGTCGTCACCCCTCTGTCGTCACCACTCTGTCGTCACCCCTCTGTCGTCACCCCTCTGTCGTCACCTGTCGTCACCCCTCTGTCGTCACCACTCTGTCGTCACCACTCTGTAGTCACCCCTCTGTCGTCACCTGTCGTCACCCCTCTGTCGTCACCACTCTGTCGTCACCTGTCGTCACCCCTCTGTCGTCACCCCTCTGTCGTCACCACTCTGTCGTCACCCCTCTATCGTCACCACTCTGTCGTCACCCCTCTGTCGTCACCCCTCTGTCGTCACCCCTCTGTCGTCACCACTCTGTCGTCACCCCTCTGTCGTCACCCCTCTGTCGTCACCACTCTGTCGTCACCCCTCTGTCGTCACCACTCTGTCGTCACCTGTCGTCACCCCTCTGTCGTCACCCATCTGTCGTCACCCCTCTGTCGTCACCCCTCTGTCGTCACCACTCTGTCGTCACCCCTCTGTCGTCACCCCTCTGTCGTCACCCCTCTGTCGTCACACCTCTGTCGTCACCCCTTTGTCGTCACCCCTCTGTCGTCACCCCTCTGTCGTCACCACTCTGTCGTCACCCCTCTGTCGTCACCACTCTGTCGTCACCCCTCTGTCGTCACCTCTCTGTCGTCACCCCTCTGTCGTCACCCCTCTGTCGTCACCTGTCGTCACCCCTCTGTCGTCACCCCTCTGACGTCACCCCTCTGTCGTCACCCCTCTGTCGTCACCCCTCTGTCGTCAGCCCTCTGTCGTCACCCCTCTGTCGTCACCCCTCTGTCGTCACCTGTCGTCACCCCTCTGTCGTCACCCCTCTGTCGTCACCCCTCTGTCGTCACCCCTCTGTCGTCACCCCTCTGTCGTCACCTCTCTGTCGTCACCCCTCTGTCGTCACCCCTCTCTCGTCACCCCTCTGTCGTCACCTGTCGTCACCCCTCTGTCGTCACCTGTCGTCACCCCTCTGTCGTCACCTGTCGTCACCCCTCTGTCGTCACCCCTCTGTCGTCACCCCTCTGTCGTCACCCCTCTGTCGTCACCCCTCTGTCGTCACCCATCTGTCGTCACCCCTCTGTCGTCACCTGTCATCACCGTTCTGTCGTCACCCATCTGTCGTCACCCCTCTGTCGTCACCTGTCGTCACCCCTCTGTCGTCACCTGTCGCCACCCCTCTGTCGTCACCCCTCTGTCGTCACCCCTCTGTCGTCACCCCTCTGTCGTCACCCCTCTGTCGTCACCCCTCTGTCGTCACCCATCTTTCGTCACCCCTCTGTCGTCACCTGTCATCACCCCTCTGTCGTCACCTGTCGTCACCCCTCTGTCGTCACCCCTCTGTCGTCACCCCTCTGTCGTCACCCCTCTGTCGTCACCCCTCTGTCGTCACCCCTCTGTCGTCACTCCTCTGTCGTCACCCCTCTGTCGTCACCCCTCTGTCGTCACCCCTCTGTCGTTACCCCTCTGTCGTCACCCCTCTGTCGTCACCCCTCTGTCGTCACAACTCTGTCGTCACCACTCTGTCGTTACCTGTCGTCACCCCTCTGTCGTCACCCCTCTGTCGTCACCCCTCTGTCGTCACCTGTCGTCACCCCTCTGTCGTCACCCCTCTGTCGTCACCCCTCTGTCGTCACCCCTCTGTCGTCACCCCTCTGTCGTCACCCCTCTGTCGTCACCTGTCGTCACCCCTCTGTCGTCACCGCTCTGTCGTCACCCCTCTGTCGTCACCCCTCTGTCGTCACCCCTCTGTCGTCAGCCCTCAGTCGTCACCCCTCTGTCGTCACCCCTCTGTCGTCACCACTCTGTCGTCACCTGTCGTCACCCCTCTGTCGTCACCCCTCTGTCGTCACCCCTCTGTCGTCACCCCTCTGTCGTCACCCCTCTGTCGTCACCCCTCTGTCGTCACCCCTCTGTCGTCACCCCTCTGTCGTCACCCCTCTGTCGTCACCCCTCTGTCGTCACCACCGTCAAGGTTGTAGAATCTTGGAGTAGAGGAGCCGCTCCGCCTTCAAGAATCGGATGTGGGGATTCTCTTCTCGAAGCCGCTTCAGAATTTCTTCGTCTGATATCTGCACTTGGATACGCTTGAAAACCCACTTGCTTGTCGGTGAGACGGTGTTTCCGACTCTGGTGTCTTTCTCCTCTCTCTGGTTCTCAGTAGGTTTGGCTCTTGTTTGTGGTGGGTTGTTGTCGTCCTTCCTCGTGGTAGCTTCATTAGAGGTTGCTTGAGGTTCTTGTTGTTTGCTGCAGCTCGCACGTAGATTCTCTCACCTCGTCATATTGTTGGCTCCCATGCTGCACATTTTGGTTGCCACGTGTCTTTTGGTGTTCTGACCGCGTGCCATTTTCCCCGTATCAGGCTTCTTGAACTGTTCAGGTGATTGCCTTGATAGCGCTCGGGAATAACGACGACGAACGCACCAACGACGATATATATATATATATATATATATATATATATATATATATATATATATATATATATATATATATATATATATATATATATATATATATACCATCGGCAAAGACCTCTTGAAGTGCAAATTGTTATACAGATCATTAGGTATTAAATGCAGATGTGAAAGTAAAACTCAAAATGCTTTCCCGAGGACCGAGGCCACTTCGTTTTGATCTCACAAAAATACCAGATGCAAACAACGTAGAAGTGTAAAGTCGTTGTGGGCTTGTTATGTCTATACAGGAGGAAATGACGCCTGATGAATTGACAGTACAAGCTAGAGATGTCTTGATAACTGCAGCCAAAGATTTAATTCCGACTACGAAATGCAACATAAGCCATGGATTACATCAAACACGTTAAAATTAATAAAACAACGAAGGGGACTGAAACAGAAAGGAGGTGAATCCGATAACAGCTGGATTAAGTATACATCTTTAACTCAAGAAATAAGAAAGAACATAAGAAAGGAGAAAAACCAACGCACACGCACACACACACACACACACACACGCACACACACACACACGCACACACACACACGCACACACACACACACACACACACACACACCCACAAATTGCTGTACCTAAAACTAGAAGAGATTACGAAATATTCAAAGAAATGACGTTGTTGACAAGAAATGTTCACCCTCAATTAAATGTTATCTGTGGCACGTTGGGAAATACCTTAACAGAATCTAGACAAATTCTAGAAAGATGGCAGGAGTACTGCAGTGGGATTTATGATATGAGTGACAGTGAGGTTATGAATGAGATTCATGAACCAATGACAGCTGAGACAGAACCTGAACCCTCACTAGATGGAAATACATGTGCAATAAAGAACCTGAAGAATGGTAAATCACTAAGATTTGATGAGATACCAGCTGAACTGATTACAGCGGGAGGAAAAGAAAGCATACACATCTATCAAGCATTATGTAAAGAGATATGGAAATATGATATATGGCCAACATATTTGAAGAGAACCATCTTCACTCCAATACCAAAAAATGGCAACCCGAAATTATGCACCAACTATAGAGCTGTTGCCCTGATCAGTCATGCAAGTAAACTTCTACTAAAAATCATAATGGGAAGACTTCGTAAGAAAATGTAAGAAGAAATTAACGTGGTTCAAGTTGGATTTAGACTAAGAAGAGGAACAAAAGATCACATAATTAGCATGCGTTTAATAATAGAGAAATGCAGAGAATTTAATGTAAACATATGTTTATGTTTTGTGCATTAATCAAAGGCATTTGACTGTGTACAACATCAGAAACCTAGGGAAATCATGAGGAATAAAAATGTTCTATGTAGACCAACAAGTAGTGGTCTGAACAGATGGCCAGACATAAGATTGGTTTGACATCAAGCAAGGAGTCCGTTAGGGCATGTGCTGTCCCCCTGTTTGTTTAACCTATACGCCGAAAATATAATGAGAAATGTCAGAGATAATATTAACAGGGAGCATACGATGCCCTAAATATCGGTGGTGATGACATAATGGAGATTCGATATGCTGGTGATACAATATTGCTATCCACAACACAGAATGGTATAGAAAACCTAATAACCTCAACTAGATTGAATAGTGAATATCACAACTTATATCTTAAAAGGGCAAAAACAAAGATAATACATACAGATAAA
Organism: Cepaea nemoralis; assembly: GCA_014155875.1. Classification (NCBI taxonomy): domain Eukaryota; kingdom Metazoa; phylum Mollusca; class Gastropoda; order Stylommatophora; family Helicidae; genus Cepaea; species Cepaea nemoralis. Next base: position 56,966 of record JACEFZ010023198.1, on the reverse strand, counting down.
ACTATTATTGAAAAAGAAATGTATGTTAATGAGGACAAATTGGAGGTGGTGGAATATTTTTGAGTATCCTGGGTCATTGATTACCAACAATGGTGTCACACTGAAAGAAGTTAAAAGACGAATATCTATTGATCTTTATAGACTAAAACAACTGTATAAAATGTGGAATGGGATAGATAGAACTACACAAATTAGATTTTTAAGAGCATGCATCTTTCACATTGTAACAAATCCTGTGAGACCTGGACACTTACTATATAAGCTGAACAGCGAATAAATGCCCTTGACGACATTCGCAACTGCGAGCGCTATCAAGACAATCACCTGAACAGTTCAAGAAGCCTGATATGGGGAAAATGACACGTTGCAAGAACACCAAAAGACACGTGGCATCCAAGATGTGCAGAGTGGAAGGCAACAAGAAGATGAGAGGAGAGAATCTACCTGCGAGCTGCAGCAAACAACAACTACCTCAAGCAACCTTTAATGAAGCTACCACGAGGAAGGACGACGACAACCCACCACAAACAAGAGCCAAACCTACTGAGAAGCAGAGGGAGGAGAAAGACACCAGAGTCGGAAACACCGTCTCACCGACAAGCAAGTGGGTTTTCAAGCGTATCCAAGTGCAGCTATCAGACGAAGAAATCCTGAAGCAGCTTTGAGAAGAGAATCTCCACATACGATACTTGAAGGCGGAGCGGCTCCTCACCTACTCCAAGATTCATACAACCTTGAAGCTGGTGACGACAGAGAGAAGCGAGATGCCGACCTCAGTATCATACAACTAGAACATGCAACAGCCAGAGAGATTCATCCCAAGAGACAATCAATGTTCCAGATGCCAGATGGCCGGCCACAGCAAAGCAGCGTGTCGCAGTAAGACGGAAATCTGCCGGTACTGCGCCGATCACCATTCCTTCAAGGAGTGTCCGCTGGCCAAGCTGGACACGGACTTCCGAGCACCCAGCAACAAAAGAAAGTGCGCCAACTGCCTGGGCAAGCATGGGACAAGATACTTAGGCTGTCCGTACCTTCAAAGACACAGAGACGTTCTAAAGATCGTCATCACCACAATGACACCGTATAAAGAAGTAAGTCGGAGGTGCAAGACAGCCACGGGGATATCACAAGCTGAAAGAGATCAACTGCAAAAGCAGATAGACTAGCTGAAGAAGCAGGTCAAGGCGCTGCTGACACCGACTCCATCCAGCGACAATGAGAAACTGTTGGCTGATATAAAGGAAATCCAGCAAAACATCAAACAAGAAGTGGACCATATGGCACTGTTAAAGAAGGACAACGAAAAAATCCTACAAACCATTAAATCGAAGCAAGAACTACAGAAAGCTGAAATTGAACTTTTCCAAAACAAACCATACAAGAAATCACAGAGAAACAAGATGAAAACCAAGAGACCGAGCCTGAACCGCAAGCGAAAGCCAGCATCCCAGCCAAGAAGCACAAGACATTCAACAGGAAGCCAATATCCCGCCAGACATCCGAAGAAAAGCGAGATGAGCACCCTGACGACGTCGTAAAGGACGCCCCGTTACTGCCAATATAGATAAAGAGGATACACGAGCTCAAGTACAAGGAATACAGAAGACGCACGGATGAAAATGAAAAGAAGTACCACAAACTCAAGGCGAAAACCAATGCCCTGTCGTACCGCTGAAGAACCAGATATAAACAAGGATGAGGAACACCCATGGCTATACTATATAGATACTATATAGATCGTCCCATGGCTGACCACGGAGGAAGCAATCGAAAGAAAGCAAAAACTCAAACGCGAAAATGAAAAAAAAGGCGCAAGGAGAAAAAGCCCACCCAGAAGCTTCTACAGGCAGTACACAAAAAAAGGAGGCAAAATACCAAATAAAAATGACTTAAAGGACTGCATCCAGTCAAGCCAGACGAACCAGCAGCCTTCACTACCAAAAGACACCACCAGAGGAGGCGGTCACAAAAGACCGCCGCCACCAACCATCCAGCTGACGTCACAAACACAAAAGAGATAAAAGCAGTCCGAATCAGGACCATCTCGTAAGCGCGTACAAGACCAGAATCAGGGTGAATAAAAAAAAACAAAAAACACGGACCTCAACAATAACCACAGCTGAAAAAAGCAGGCTGAACAGGGCCGAAGTTGGAATTTTTGTATATATGTGTTCTGATGTTTGTTATGTGTAAAGATGCATGAGATGCTTCTTCACCCACATGATTTTTTTTAGTAATAAACTGATATGAATTTACCTCCTTATCTTGTCAAGTATCTCGTGATGTGCCAAAACATTTCATATGTGTTTAATTATTAATATTGAACACCACTGAAGAATTTGGAACGGAAAGTGGCTGGGTAATTACGAACAGTCGGAAAATCCCTGGTCTGTTGTAAACTCCCAGGTTCCAAATTGTTCAGAAGGGAGAACTTTACATTATATATATATATATATTTCCTGTAACTGTTTCACTTTCATAAGGAAAATGGATACAGGTGGGGGTTAAACAAGCTAAACATTTTCAGTTCTCCTATTTCATTTGAGAGGGTGTAAATTGGAGGGGAACCATCACTTAACCAGGGACCTCCCTAGATATCCCGAGCCAAATAAGGGTAACTTTGCCTTCCAGCGACCTCTTCCCTCCAATTGAAAGTAGTCCCATTACTCTAGCACAACTTCATGAAGGGGTAAGCTTTAGTGGGTACTGCAGCTTCCTCCCCATCATACCACAATATATCTATTTCTATAAAAAAGACTGTATGTATGTCCGTTCTTTATGCGTTCGCGAACGGTCCATCCGATTGAGATGAAATTTTCTACACGTTTTCTTTTCATTCCTGTGCAACTTTCTGTCATAGATTTTTAGCTACTTACTTACTAAAATTTAATATGTCATTTTTCATTATAATTTCTATATAGCAAGGGGACTGCCACATATCAGTCACTGACACAAAGCAGACTGAGAAAGGCTGAAGGGAGCTTCCCTAAAACATGCACCGAAATGTACAATTATAGAGTGCACAGGGAAACTAGGGAAGCGTCACGAAAAACGTCACTAGGGGTTAGACTTGGGCTGCCGTCCTGTTCGGACGCAGCATGTCTTTTGAGCAATGGCTAACAGTCAGTTAGGCCGCTCTTTGTGTGCAGCTGTGTGAATGCCAGATGTCACGTATCCGTATCTTATATTCCCTGTCGAACTGTTGTGTATCCGAAAGCATGGATGGATTAAAAACAACTATCAAGAAGAAAGTCTTCGTGAAATTATGTTCCAGTACCTGTGTTGGTCTTCTATAAAACAAGGTATCAAGTATTATTCATATTATGTTAAACCCTAGACGCATCAATGAGCCCATGACACAGCACTTCGTGGCAAATGGGGTCTGGTACCGGTAGGAATTATTAACTGAACTCGAGATTTATTATCAATCGAGCCATATACTTGAGAAGGCCAAGGTCGTCATCATAAAGGATCGATTACGTCATTATATATAATTGATTTTGGTGATGTAGTCTCGAACCAAATAGCCAATTCTGAGCAGTACACAAAACATCCGGAAAGTATCTTATGATTTTGATTCAAGACTGTTCAACTAATAATATTTAATCGCAGTTTGTTTGATGGATACAGGAAAATATAGTTCAACGTGAAATAATTTGACATATAAACTGTTGGAGTCATAGTGTGTTAAAGGGAAAGAAAGCGTACATGGACAGTAAGTTATTACTCTTCAAGACGTATGTGTGATAGAAGAGCATGAAAAAGTTTGGACCAGGATGTTGTTCGACGGTATTCGAAAATCTCGACTGTGATCTACGGTATTACTGGTTCATCAGTTGAATCCGTACCGCTTGTTCTCATGGACTTCACATGCTGACCTGGTGTAACAGGCACTTTGAAGGAGACAGCTACCGATTACCTGATAGGAACTCGTAAAAAGATGCTAACAACACGGCATCGAACTGGTTGATTCACACGTCAGATTCCGGATACTCCAGTTCACATTTTTTGTCTCAAATATTTGAATGAAGGTGCCAACATGTCTGTTATTACACACAAGAATACGTCAGAAAAATAAAAAAGACAAACATTTATACGCAGTTCTCCAGGAACGTTCGAAAGAAATTTCCTGAAGTACATCAACACAAGACTATAAATTTACAGTTAAACAATCGAAATTCACTGAACTTTGAAAATTGCAGTAATCATTGAATTCCTGGAAACGATAGTTTGGATGAAGTCAAATTGATACGTGAACATTGAGAAGTAAACACTTGGAAGAAAGCAAGTGAATCTTATTTTAAAATTATGAACCAAAATTTCTCAGAACATATTGTTTATTCTGGAATTTAAGAAATCTTATGAAATAATTCGAATGCAATGGGAGATTGAACACGCACGAACGAATGCAGTTACAAGAGCTCAAGATCGAAAGAACAGTGATCAACCTTCCCAGACAGACATTGACAATATACAAAACAATATCAGACTGACAACTGATTACTGGGTGAACAAAAACAAGATCCAACATTACAAACATGTTTTAAAAACGTACAGAAAAGTACAGTATTACAATGATTTTCAAGAAACCAAATGATAATTATATTTACCTACGTCAATAATTTTTTTTTTTTTTTTTGAGGGTTATTAACGGGAATCATAATGTCATGTTCAGCAATTGATACGTAGGTTGTCAGTGATGCTATTTGTCATGGGTAATGAATGTATATGAATTAAATGATAATATCATTTAATTTGTAGGGCGGGGGGCATAATGCCACATATCAGTCACTGACACAAAGCAGACTGAGAAAGGCTGAAGGGAGCTTCCCTAAAACATGCACCGAAATGTACAATTATAGAGTGCACAGGGAAACTAGGGAAGCGTCACGAAAAACGTCACTAGGGGTTAGACTTGGGCTGCCGTCCTGTTCGGACGCAGCATGTCTTTTGAGCAATGGCTAACAGTCAGTTAGGCCGCTCTTTGTGTGCAGCTGTGTGAATGCCAGATGTCACGTATCTGTATCTTATATTCCCTGTCGAACTGTTGTGTATCCGAAAGCATGGATGGATTAAAAACAACTATCAAGAAGAAAGTCTTCGTGAAATTATGTTCCAGTACCTGTGTTGGTCTTCTATAAAACAAGGTATCAAGTATTATTCATATTATGTTAAACCCTAGACGCATCAATGAGCCCATGACACAGCACTTCGTGGCAAATGGGGTCTGGTACCGGTAGGAATTATTAACTGAACTCGAGATTTATTATCAATCGAGCCATATACTTGAGAAGGCCAAGGTCGTCATCATAAAGGATCGATTACGTCATTATATATAATTGATTTTGGTGATGTAGTCTCGAACCAAATAGCCAATTCTGAGCAGTACACAAAACATCCGGAAAGTATCTTATGATTTTGATTCAAGACTGTTCAACTAATAATATTTAATCGCAGTTTGTTTGATGGATACAGGAAAATATAGTTCAACGTGAAATAATTTGACATATAAACTGTTGGAGTCATAGTGTGTTTAAAGGGAAAGAAAGCGTACATGGACAGTAAGTTATTACTCTTCAAGACGTATGTGTGATAGAAGAGCATGAAAAAGTTTGGACCAGGATGTTGTTCGACGGTATTCGAAAATCTCGACTGTGATCTACGGTATTACTGGTTCATCAGTTGAATCCGTACCGCTTGTTCTCATGGACTTCACATGCTGACCTGGTGTAACAGGCACTTTGAAGGAGACAGCTACCGATTACCTGATAGGAACTCGTAAAAAGATGCTAAAAACACGGCATCGAACTGGTTGATTCACACGTCAGATTCCGGATACTCCAGTTCACATTTTTTGTCTCAAATATTTGAATGAAGGTGCCAACATGTCTGTTATTACACACAAGAATACGTCAGAAAAATAAAAAAGACAAACATTTATACGCAGTTCTCCAGGAACGTTCGAAAGAAATTTCCTGAAGTACATCAACACAAGACTATAAATTTACAGTTAAACAATCGAAATTCACTGAACTTTGAAAATTGCAGTAATCATTGAATTCCTGGAAACGATAGTTTGGATGAAGTCAAATTGATACGTGAACATTGAGAAGTAAACACTTGGAAGAAAGCAAGTGAATCTTATTTTAAAATTATGAACCAAAATTCTCAGAACATATTGTTTATTCTGGAATTTAAGAAATCTTATGAAATAATTCGAATGCAATGGGAGATTGAACACGCACGAACGAATGCAGTTACAAGAGCTCAAGATCGAAAGAACAGTGATCAACCTTCCCAGACAGACATTGACAATATACAAAACAATATCAGACTGACAACTGATTACTGGGTGAACAAAAACAAGATCCAACATTACAAACATGTTTTAAAAACGTACAGAAAAGTACAGTATTACAATGATTTTCAAGAAACCAAATGATAATTATATTTACCTACGTCAATAATTTTTTTTTTTTTTTAGGGTTATTAACGGGAATCATAATGTCATGTTCAGCAATTGATACGTAGGTTGTCAGTGATGCTATTTGTCATGGGTAATGAATGTATATGAATTAAATGATAATATCATTTAATTTGTAGGGCGGGGGGCATAATGCCACATATCAGTCACTGACACAAAGCAGACTGAGAAAGGCTGAAGGGAGCTTCCCTAATACATGCACCGAAATGTACAATTATAGAGTGCACAGGGAAACTAGGGAAGCGTCACGAAAAACATCACTAGGGGTTAGACTTGGGCTGCCGTCCTGTTCGGACGCAGCATGTCTTTTGAGCAATGGCTAACAGTCAGTTAGGCCGCTCTTTGTGTGCAGCTGTGTGAATGCCAGATGTCACGTATCCGTATCTTATATTCCCTGTCGAACTGTTGTGTATCCGAAAGCATGGATGGATTAAAAACAACTATCAAGAAGAAAGTCTTCGTGAAATTATGTTCCAGTACCTGTGTTGGTCTTCTATAAAACAAGGTATCAAGTATTATTCATATTATGTTAAACCCTAGACGCATCAATGAGCCCATGACACAGCACTTCGTGGCAAATGGGGTCTGGTACCGGTAGGAATTATTAACTGAACTCGAGATTTATTATCAATCGAGCCATATACTTGAGAAGGCCAAGGTCGTCATCATAAAGGATCGATTACGTCATTATATATAATTGATTTTGGTGATGTAGTCTCGAACCAAATAGCCAATTCTGAGCAGTACACAAAACATCCGGAAAGTATCTTATGATTTTGATTCAAGACTGTTCAACTAATAATATTTAATCGCAGTTTGTTTGATGGATACAGGAAAATATAGTTCAACGTGAAATAATTTGACATATAAACTGTTTGGAGTCATAGTGTGTTAAAGGGAAAGAAAGCGTACATGGACAGTAAGTTATTACTCTTCAAGACGTATGTGTGATAGAAGAGCATGAAAAAGTTTGGACCAGGATGTTGTTCGACGGTATTCGAAAATCTCGACTGTGATCTACGGTATTACTGGTTCATCAGTTGAATCCGTACCGCTTGTTCTCATGGACTTCACATGCTGACCTGGTGTAACAGGCACTTTGAAGGAGACAGCTACCGATTACCTGATAGGAACTCGTAAAAAGATGCTAACAACACGGCATCGAACTGGTTGATTCACACGTCAGATTCCGGATACTCCAGTTCACATTTTTTGTCTCAAATATTTGAATGAAGGTGCCAACATGTCTGTTATTACACACAAGAATACGTCAGAAAAATAAAAAAGACAAACATTTATACGCAGTTCTCCAGGAACGTTCGAAAGAAATTTCCTGAAGTACATCAACACAAGACTATAAATTTACAGTTAAACAATCGAAATTCACTGAACTTTGAAAATTGCAGTAATCATTGAATTCCTGGAAACGATAGTTTGGATGAAGTCAAATTGATACGTGAACATTGAGAAGTAAACACTTGGAAGAAAGCAAGTGAATCTTATTTTAAAATTATGAACCAAAATTTCTCAGAACATATTGTTTATTCTGGAATTTAAGAAATCTTATGAAATAATTCGAATGCAATGGGAGATTGAACACGCACGAACGAATGCAGTTACAAGAGCTCAAGATCGAAAGAACAGTGATCAACCTTCCCAGACAGACATTGACAATATACAAAACAATATCAGACTGACAACTGATTACTGGGTGAACAAAAACAAGATCCAACATTACAAACATGTTTTAAAAACGTACAGAAAAGTACAGTATTACAATGATTTTCAAGAAACCAAATGATAATTATATTTACCTACGTCAATAATTTTTTTTTTTTTTTTGTTGAGGGTTATTAACGGGAATCATAATGTCATGTTCAGCAATTGATACGTAGGTTGTCAGTGATGCTATTTGTCATGGGTAATGAATGTATATGAATTAAATGATAATATCATTTAATTTGTAGGGCGGGGGGCATAATGCCACATATCAGTCACTGACACAAAGCAGACTGAGAAAGGCTGAAGGGAGCTTCCCTAAAACATGCACCGAAATGTACAATTATAGAGTGCACAGGGAAACTAGGGAAGCGTCACGAAAAACGTCACTAGGGGTTAGACTTGGGCTGCCGTCCTGTTCGGACGCAGCATGTCTTTTGAGCAATGGCTAACAGTCAGTTAGGCCGCTCTTTGTGTGCAGCTGTGTGAATGCCAGATGTCACGTATCCGTATCTTATATTCCCTGTCGAACTGTTGTGTATCCGAAAGCATGGATGGATTAAAAACAACTATCAAGAAGAAAGTCTTCGTGAAATTATGTTCCAGTACCTGTGTTGGTCTTCTATAAAACAAGGTATCAAGTATTATTCATATTATGTTAAACCCTAGACGCATCAATGAGCCCATGACACAGCACTTCGTGGCAAATGGGGTCTGGTACCGGTAGGAATTATTAACTGAACTCGAGATTTATTATCAATCGAGCCATATACTTGAGAAGGCCAAGGTCGTCATCATAAAGGATCGATTACGTCATTATATATAATTGATTTTGGTGATGTAGTCTCGAACCAAATAGCCAATTCTGAGCAGTACACAAAACATCCGGAAAGTATCTTATGATTTTGATTCAAGACTGTTCAACTAATAATATTTAATCGCAGTTTGTTTGATGGATACAGGAAAATATAGTTCAACGTGAAATAATTTGACATATAAACTGTTGGAGTCATAGTGTGTTAAAGGGAAAGAAAGCGTACATGGACAGTAAGTTATTACTCTTCAAGACGTATGTGTGATAGAAGAGCATGAAAAAGTTTGGACCAGGATGTTGTTCGACGGTATTCGAAAATCTCGACTGTGATCTACGGTATTACTGGTTCATCAGTTGAATCCGTACCGCTTGTTCTCATGGACTTCACATGCTGACCTGGTGTAACAGGCACTTTGAAGGAGACAGCTACCGATTACCTGATAGGA
>JACEFZ010023198.1:32500-45000 GCA_014155875.1 Cepaea nemoralis | reverse complement strand
GAGACTTGCCTCTCTGTATGAGACTTGCCTCTCTGTATGAGACTTGCCTCTCTGTATGAGACTTGCCTCTCTGTATGAGACTTGCCTCTCTGTATGAGACTTGCCTCTCTGTATGAGACTTGCCTCTCTGTATGAGACTTGCCTCTCTGTATGAGACTTGCCTCTCTGTATGACGTGTCTCTGTATGAGACTTGCCTCTCTGTATGACGTGTCTCTGTATGAGACTTGCCTCTCTGTATGAAACTTGCCTCTCTGTATGAGACTTGCCTCTCTGTATGAGACTTGCCTCTCTGTATGAGACTTGCCTCTCTGTATGAGACTTGCCTCTCTGTATGAGACTTGCCTCTCTGTATGAAACTTGCCTCTCTGTATGAGACTTGCCTCTCTGTATGAGACTTGCCTCTCTGTATGAGACTTGCCTCTCTGTATGAGACTTGCCTCTCTGTATGAGACTTGCCTCTCTGTATGAGACTTGCCTCTCTGTATGAAACTTGCCTCTCTGTATGAAACTTGCCTCTCTGTATGAGACTTGCCTCTCTGTATGAAACTTGCCTCTCTGTATGAGACTTGCCTCTCTGTATGAGACTTGCCTCTCTGTATGAGACTTGCCTCTCTGTATGAGACTTGCCTCTCTGTATGAGACTTGCCTCTCTGTATGAGACTTGCCTCTCTGTATGAGACTTGCCTCTCTGTATGAGACTTGCCTCTCTGTATGAGACTTGCCTCTCTGTATGAGACTTGCCTCTCTGTATGAGACTTGCCTCTCTGTATGAGACTTGCCTCTCTGTATGAGACTTGCCTCTCTGTATGAGACTTGCCTCTCTGTATGAGACTTGCCTCTCTGTATGAGACTTGCCTCTCTGTATGAGACTTGCCTCTCTGTATGAGACTTGCCTCTCTGTATGAGACTTGCCTCTCTGTATGAGACTTGCCTCTCTGTATGACAGATATCCGCAAAGGCAGTGCAGACAAACGTCTAATAAACACCAAATTACTGGTGTAGTGTAAGTGTGCACAATTTAGACAAAGTCCAGACAACATCTCAGCGCTTCTCATTGATGTTAGTGTCCGCAAGGGGCGCGAAGTGTCACCCGCTGGACACTTCATCTCTACTCTCCCACATTAACGCTTGTTGGTTGTAGCGTGTCGGAATTTGTGGGAAGTATGATATTTTTGTAGGGGGCTGGAAGGGGGGGGGGGGGGGGCGTTAAATCTCGCGATTAAACCTCCGTGGTAACCCCACTTTAGTCCTGATTTAATCATTTCTGATGTAACTATTGTCCTCGCTATATAACCACAGTGGCTAAACACGTGTATTTCGTTATAAAAATTAATGCACAACATCAATAAATATCTAGATAACAGTTCTAAATATTCACACTAGGTATGCGTTTATGATCTGAAAGTCTGACAATATTACCTCGTGTTGACAAATCACGTCATGGTTAATTGCGACTAACACACATAAAATAATGTTTGGTACAGTCAACGAGCGATGTAGAGATACACAGTTGGAAACACGCGGGATTATGCAGACAGGTGTCGCAGATGTCTTTGTGCAACTTGTTAAAACTGCCTACATATATTCATCATCATCATCAAAATCATGGGCCGTGCCGATAAACATAGGCGGTCATGTTATGCCATCTCACTCGATCACCACATTCGTGGATAAACTCAGTTTTATTGTCTCGACAATGCCTCGAGGGCAAGCCATCCGGGTATTTGCTTCTCTGCCTTCCCCTTGTTCTCTTTCCTCCGATCTTGCCAGTTGTCACCAAGTTCTCCAGTTTATTTCTTCTCATAACGTGCCCACAAAATTGCGACTTTTAATGTTACTAATCAGTTTACGTATTCCATTTGTATCTCGTGGGACTTGGTCATTGCTTTTTCTGTCAGTCCATGGTATTCTTTGCATTTTCCCCAGAAATTACAACTCCAAAGCCATCAGATGATTTTTAGCCTGTGTGCTAATTGGCCACGCTTCACATCCATACAAAAGCATAATTCTATGTAGCCCCTCAACAATCTTTTTCTCGTTGTAATTGATATCTGTTTACTGGTCAGTATGTTTTTCATCGTGCAAAAGGTTGTCTTCGCCATTGCGATTCTTGTTCTAATCTCTTCAAGGCATCTCTCATCAGATGTTATGACGGTTCCGAGATGTTATCCAGATATAAGCTTTACGCTAACGTCAAATTATTCTGTCAAAGCTGTGCACGCATGGGTTCACCGCCTCTCTTACTGGGCAGTTAGTTATTGGTCATTATTTCATACATTCAGACATATGTCACAGCTAAAGTAAGGCAAGGATTGTAACTAAAACTGACCTGGGTTCCTGGAAGACCCGGCCTAAAATGTCGACCAGAACCGGTTCTGAAATATCAAAACGGTCGGCGAGATACCGCCCACATTATTAAACTTGAGTTTGATTCCTTCTACAAAATTATAGGGCCAGTTTGCATTGTGCTACATGGTATGGACATGGTAATTTATGCACTTTCATTTTAGAATAATAAATTTCAAGTGCTGTATAATGAAAATATTACTCATGAAGATACGTGAGAAAATATAACATAGACAAAAGAAAGGTGAAACACCAGCAGCAACAGTATACCCGATCACTGGCAGAAATATATAGATCCTTAAAGAAGTATGTGTGTGCGCATCATAGACTACAGCATACAGTCGACAGTTACCCATGACACAATAACTAAAGACCTGCAATAAATAGGTACCTATATCTAAGAGAGAGGATGGATAACAAACTCATTAGTATGTTCTGGGAAGTGTTGTATAGACATAAACACAGGTGACGATGTAGTTTGACTGACCACAACAATGCGTGGCTCGTGAACTGCCAACCTTCTTATGTGGTGTGTGTCACGGGAATACTGTGAGTTTAATGATTCCCTGATAAACTCGAATAGTAAGATTAATGACAATGTAGGAGAAGGGTTAACAGTCGAGTACTTCATTCTGAGATGAGGACGAGTTAAAGAGCAGTGACCGACTGTTATAAAAATAGGATATATTGTGAGGGGTCATTGACCAGCGATGTTAACGGACAGAAAGACGCGGAGACTTGTGAACGGGAAAACGCACGAAGACGGAGATCCAAGAGTTCGGACGCTTTGAAGTACTAGCGTAAGAGAACTCAGGGGAACAGCGTAGGAACGGAACGGAACGAGCAACTAACCACTACGTGATTTCACCGCCTTTTGATGTGAAGGATACGGCAAGATACGAGTGTTGAGGTATGAACATCAAACAATAACGGAGAACGGGAGGCCCAATATAAATAGTAGAAACTGGGTTTTCTGTTTTAGTGTGTGTTCCCAAACTGGGCAGAAATCTCTATGCCTCCTGTGGATGGAAAGAAATACACGTCCCTGATTGTTGAACGAAGATGGGATATTAGTGTGTTATTCGCTAGTGTATTTCAATTCATGGAGCCCCATTGAATATATAAGGTATTATAACCTTGGCGTAATAGTTTAAGCATAGGGAAATAGATGTGTGTGCATAGCGTTTACCATTGCTTGCTATTAGTGAATAGTTTAGACTTTAGTGACTTTATATGTCTTATGTCAGAGGATCTTTCGGGAGCTTTTTCATGACGGCTGGAGAAAGGAAATCACATAAGAAGTATTAAGTAGCAGACTCATATCACCTGAGTACACCTTTATCTTACAGGTTCAAATACACCTCCCGACCTATCTGAGAGGAGAGACCATTACGGCTCTTGTACAGAAAAAGCTTTGTTGATAAACTCAACGCATTTCATTTGGGCGGAGATCAAATACCTCACTAGAACAATGCATAACATAGACAGGTTCTAATCGTGAGACTAAATAAATTATAGCCCTACATGAACTCTGAAAAAGAATAAAAGAATATCCAGATAACCAAAGTAACAATGGAAAAGGAAGAAAAAACTGCGGAAGGCAACGCCAAATAAAACTGCATACGTTTACACTGTAGAATCATAGGGAAGAAACAATAGACAAGTCAGAACATTGATAGTCGATATAGACAATGTGCTAGACTGTGGTGATGTGGTTTTTCAGTGTTGGATTATTAACTTCGTGAAGCAGACCCTGGCGAAGTCATAGACCTACTGGGATCATATTAATTTATGGTGATTCAGTGGTGAACAGTTTTCTTTCAATAACGGATTTACCTCCAGACTCAAGCATACGGAGCATCCAGGGTGAGACCTGTCCTTTTCTATGTGTGCTGTCCTGTGATTTGGCCGAATGATGAAGAAAGAGAAGATACGGAGACTAGACATACATAGTCCTATCTGGCACCAACAATAGAATACACTACCAACTACATATACACAGTCCATCCATACACCAGACATAGTTTTATTTAATAAATATTTTATTAATTGTTGAAGGAATTTGTTGTCGGAGTATGTGATGATGGAATAATAGAGAGAGAGAGAGAAAGGGAGAGATATATGGAAGCGAAGACAGAAGGGAGGAGTGTAGACATAAGTAAGTCAAGTATCCCAATGAAGAAGAAGTAATAAGGTGTGCTTGTTGATTCCACGTTCCTCCCGGGACGACAAGTGACATTAAATGGTGGAGCAGCGGTGTACCTGCATATAGGTACATTAAATGGTAGATGCATAGCAGGGTAACTGCATAATACCCACATTAACTGGAGTGCAAGCGGGGCAGCTTTAAAAGCGGGATAGCTTTAAAAGCGGGGTAACTGCATAAGAAAGGTAACTGCATAGCAGGGTACATGCATATTGATACCTACATATTGGGATATACCTATAAGTATAGATATTGATGACTTTTAATGGAAGCCTGTCCATTGGATATATGGTGCCATTACTTTAATGTTGTGGACCTTACAGTGAGAAAAATCCAGACAGGATAATTGTGGATAGGTGTTCAAACACAGTACTTACCTGTTCACACTTTCACACGTCTACATAAGTCTTTGTCCTATATCTTCTCGTGAGGTTGTGAGAGTAGTTGTGGTGTACTGTGTGATGGCATATACAACATATAGATATTGACATATATATATATATTTAAGTGAGATAAGTAGTACGTACTTACTGCCTTAGGGTCTCTTTACTCAACCTGCTGACTTATCTTCTTTTACCATGGCCACTCATAAACTAGAGATGGAAGAATTGAGGGAAAGGGGTAAAGCAATGGGGTTGTCTGGACAAGCCCTATCCGAGTATATACAAGTGGTAGAAAGAGAGCGTCGTCAAGCAGAAAGAGAAGATCGAAAGGCAGAGCTCGAGCTTAGAAGAATGGAACAGGAGGCCAAGAAACTGGAAATGGAACAGGAGGCCAAGAGACTGGGAATGGAACAGGACAACAAGAGGTTGCAAGCAGAAGAAGCCAACAAGATAAGGGAACATGAATACCGCATGCGAGAGCTAGAACTCAAGACACAAACTAAGGGTGAAGTAGATGCAGCAGAAGGAAGTTCATCGTCACCTGAGGCAACTCACATGATTGGACATGGGTACCATGCCATGAAGTTTCCCTTAGCTGTTTATGAAGAGTCGAACGAACGCTTTGACCAGTACGCTAGTCGTTTCGAGGCAATGTCAGTCGCTATGGGACTGGATAGAAGCAAATGGGCTCTTAAATTATCCCAGGGACTGAGGAGTTCGGGTTACGAGGTCTACACACGCCTACCTCCAGGACATGAAAATAATTACGAGGAATTAAAAGCCTCTTTGATGAACCATTATGAAATCACAGCACAAACGTATCGAAAGAAGTTTCGATCGTCCAGAAGAGAGCCGGGAGAGCTATTCACCGCCTACAGTTTAAGGCTGAAATCATATCTCCAGAGATGGATGGACTTGGCAGAGTTCCAGCGGGACTATGAGAGTCTGGAAGAGATGATGGTGGTAGACCAGATGCGACAGCAAATGTCAGAACCACTGAAGACATGTTTAGGAGAACAAGGGGCGGAACGGCTGGATGTTGTGAATAAGCTGGCGGAAAGATTCGTAGAAGTCCATGGGGAAGCTAAAGAAACCAATATACAACCCACAAAAGGTCAGGAGAAACAAGACCGAATGAAACAGAAGAACTCGGAAGGAGGAAAAGTGGAACCTTATATAAAGCACACAGAGGAGAGTTCAGAGAAGGTGAAGGAAGAAAACCAACACACCTCGAATTCTCCAGCGAAACTACCGTGGTCCGAGAAGTGGTGTTCAATCTGCAAGGTGCCCTCTCATAACACAAAGGACTGCAGATCGAAACCGAAAAGTCATCACTTCGCGGCATGCCAAGTGATTCATAAGAAGGTGATCACCGACAAGGCTGAGGTCGGCGGAGAAGCTCTGACCAAAGAGAGCCCAGGGAAAGTTTGGAAGGGAAAATGGTGCACACACTGCAGGTCGAAAACATAATACTGTGGACTGCAGATGCAAGGAAGAGGTCGAGGAAGTGGAATACTCTCCGGACCAAGAGAGGCCACCTGTGGTTGAACTGATTGAAGTCAATGGCCAACAGGTTGCTTGTCTCTACGATTCAGGATTGGATGGGGAAGCTGTGATAGACGTCAGCCTGGTAAGCCCAGACCAACTTACAGGGGAGACCATAGAGATGCAGCCGGCAATGAGGAGTGCTGTTACCATGACGCTGCCAATCGCCAAGGTGGAGATTAAATCCAGGTACGTCACGGGCATTATTCCTGCGGCTGTATTAGCTGACTCCCTATTCCCAATGATCATTGGCACGAAACATGTCTTTTTGGGGATGCCCAAACAGCCAGCCCACAGGGGAGCAGTAGCCAGTGGATCTCAAGGGAAGGAAAAAGAGGCAGAGACACTATGCGACAACTCAGTGATAGGAGAATTGCATACTGCCCAGAGGAAGGACACTACGTTGCGTCCTTGCTACAGGAAGCTGCAAAGAAGTGCTGAGCCACCAGAACGGGGACAGTATTTTCTGAAGAATAGACTACTCTATCGGAGAGCCGGGAGGGGAGAAAACCTGCACGAGCAGTGGATGGTTCCAGAGACCCACCGTCCTCACATTCTTCAGAGTGGACACATCATAGCCGAGAATCGACATATGGGTGTCAAAGAGACGTTGCAGCAAATTTCAGGCCACTACTGCTGGCCAGGAATGACCGGTGAGGTACGCCGGTGGGTTAAGTCTTGTTCAGAGTGCCAGAAAGCACCACCCAACAAGCGGACTAAGAGGAAAATAGCTCTTAAGGTGGAAGACAAAGTGGAAGTGTGGGGTCCAGCAGAGACCAATATACTCCAAGTAGGATGGAAAGAACCTTATCCTGTGGAAAAGGTTGTGTCCAAGAATACCTATGGAATCCGGATCGGGGGAGAAGAAAAATCTCCCTAGGCATCTCATTCGGAAATATGAGGAGAGATCCGAGAGCAAAGCTTCGCACCTTATGGTGATGGCAGTCATTGGGAAAAAGGTTACAAGTCCAGACGAAGACCAGAGATCGCCAGTACTACCTAGGAGGGCATATGGGAAAGTACGTGATAGGTCAGATTTACCCAACGAGGGGAGGAGGAAAATCACACGTCAGGGAAAGGACAAGAGGGAAACCTTCACTAGTAACCAAGTTCAGAAGGGGTGGGTAACGTCGGGAAATACGTGGGATACCCAGGACTCCAACCGAAGATTGGCTGACCAGATCCAATATCGCCCAAGATGGTCCTGAAAGCACAAGTCCGGGAGGTTTTGGAAAGACGACTCGGTCCAACGAGGACGAGGCGGAACGTCCCCAGAGGCAAAGCCGGGGGAAACCAAGAGAATATGGAAACAGTGTTACAGTAAGGATGGGACGATCCGTCTGTATTGTGAGCCATCGCTTACGCTAGTCGAAAGGAGGTCGACTGAACGTACAGGGGCGATGTGCCAACACTAATGGTGATCATGAGTAGTATAGTAGGCTGTCCATTAGGTTGCCTACTGGATGAGGTGCTGATCCTTGTGAGAATCCAGACATATCATCAACACTTAATGTTCATAGCTACTTCACAGAAGCTCAACGCAAGATTGATGAGATGGTAGTTGGTACTACAGCCGTACAACTTCACAGGGGAATACATCCCTAGTAAGGAGAATGTAGGAGCGGATTTCCTATCCAGACATCCAGCTCCAGAGGATCTAGAAGAGGAATAGTTTGGTGAATCATTGGAATCAAAACTACAGTGAAGAAGAGTCGACGCGGTCTACTCTCTTAAGAGGAGGCCTATGTCACGGGAATACTGTGAGTTTAATGATTCCCTGATAAACTCGAATAGTAAGATTAATGACAATGTAGGAGAAGAGTTAACAGTCGAGTACTTCATTCTGAGATGAGGACGAGTTAAAGAGCAGTGACCGACTGGTATAAAAATAGGATATATTGTGAGGAGTCATTGACCAGCGATGTTAACGGACAGAAAGAAGCGGAGACTTGTGAACGGGAAAACGCACGAAGACGGAGATCCAAGAGTTCGGACGCTTTGAAGTACTAGCGTAAGAGAACTCAGGGGAACAGCGTAGGAACGGAACGGAACGAGCAACTAACCACTACGTGATTTCACCGCCTTTTGATGTGAAGGATACGGCAAGATACGAGTGTTGAGGTATGAACATCAAACAATAACGGAGAACGGGAGGCCCAATATAAATAGTAGAAACTGGGTTTTCTGTTTTAGTGTGTGTTCCCAAACTGGGCAGAAATCTCTATGCCTCCTGTGGATGGAAAGAAATACACGTCCCTGATTGTTGAACGAAGATGGGATATTAGTGTGTTATTCGCTAGTGTATTTCAATTCATGGAGCCCCATTGAATATATAAGGTATTATAACCTTGGCGTAATAGTTTAAGCATAGGGAAATAGATGTGTGTGCATAGCGTTTACCATTGCTTGCTATTAGTGAATAGTTTAGACTTTAGTGACTTTATATGTCTTATTTCAGAGGATCTTTCGGAAGCGTTTTCATTACGGCTGGAGAAAGGAAATCACATAAGAAGTATTAAGTAGTAGTACTCATATCACCTGAGTACACCTTTATCTTACAGGTTCAAATACACCTCCTGACCTATCTGAGAGGATAGACCATTACGGCTCTTGTACAGAAAAAGCTTTGTAGATAAACTCAACGCATTTCATTTGGGCGGAGATCAAATACCTCACTAGAACAATGCATAACATAGACAGGTTCTAATCGTGAGACTAAATAAATTATAGCCCTACATGAACTCTGAAAAAGAATAAAAGAATATCCAGATAACCAAAGTAACAATGGAAAAGGAAGAAAAAACTGCGGAAGGCAACGCCAAATAAAACTGCATACGTTTACACTGTAGAATCATAGGGAAGAAACAATAGACAAGTCAGAACATTGATAGTCGATATAGACAATGTGCTAGACTGTGGTGATGTGGTTTTTCAGTGTTGGATTATTAACTTCGTGAAGCAGACTCTGGCGAAGTCATAGACTTACCGGGATCATATTAATTTACGGTGATCCAGTGGTGAACAGTTTTCTTTCAATAACGGATTTACCTCCAGACTCAAGCATACGGAGCATCCAGGGTGAGACCTGTCCTTTTCTATGTGTGCTGTCCTGTGTTTTGGCCGAATGATGAAGAAAGAGAAGATACGGAGACTAGACATACATAGTCCTATCTGGCACCAAAAATAGAATACACTACCAACTACATATACACAGTCCATCCATACACCAGACATAGTTTTATTTAATAAATATTTTATTAATTTGTTGAAGGAAACTGTTGTCGGAGTATGTGATGAAGGAATAATAGAGCACTCTCACGAAGTTTGTACTTCACCTCGACACCGCAAGGTACAAGAGGAACATGATGAGATGAGATGAGATGAGAAAGGGAGAGATATATGGAAGCGAAGACAGAAGGGAGGAGTGTAGACAGAAGTCAGTCAAGTATCCCAAAGAAGAAGAAGTAATAAGGTGTGCTTGTTGATTCCACGTTCCTCCCGGGACGACAAGTGACAGTGTGATTGTGTGGGAGAATCTGATTATGTGATGTGATTATGTGGTGTGGTTGTGTGGTGTGGTATGTGTTTATATGGTGTGGTTGTGGTGCGATGTGGTTATGTTGTGTGGTTGTTTAGTGTGATTTGGCTCTGTGGTGAAGAAGTGTGGAGTGATGGATGCTAAGTTGTGTGATGTGGCCTTGTTGAAGGGTGTGGTTATGTAGTGTGTTTGTGTGATGTGGTGTGGTCATGTGATGAAGTTGTGTATGGTGGTGTGGTTATGTTGTGTGGAGTGATGTGGTTATGTTGTGTGGAGTGATTTGGTTATGTTGGGTGGAGTGATGTGGTTATGTTGTGTGGAGTGATGTGGTTATGTTGTGTGGAGTGATGTGGTTATGTGGGATATTTGTCTGGTGTGGTTTGATACTATAGTGTGGCATTGTGGTGTGACTATATGATGGCACTATGAAGTGTGAGTATGCCTGGCATTGAACATTACATTGGTATGAAGCAGGTGTGTGAGGTATTGCCGTTAAATGTGGATTCTGGTATCGGTTTACGATGAAAACACAATAATAATAACAATATTAATATTAATAATAATAATAATAATAAGATACGATCTGACGTGTGTCCCCTGCCTGGGCCAGAGCTATTCAGCCTATCGACAATAATCGGCACTACCTGCTGGAGCAGGTGGTCACTGATTGTCACGTGTAGTCTGTGTGAGAGCAAACAGCATGTCCCCAGATGATGACAACGCACGGTTCATCCATGTTCAGAACTGATCTATCGTGACCAGTATGTGGGTACTGGTGGATTTGTTGGCTGATTGTATTGCCATTGCACGATATTATTATTATTAGTATTATTATTATTATTACAAGTATTATTATTATTATTATTATTATTATTATTATTATTATTATTATTATTATTATTATTATTATTATTCCGCGTTTCCATCCTGTTTCAGGATATTGCGGTCAACACCAGCATCTTTCAGCTGTATGTTGATTCCTAGGCTAGATTACGCCCATCAGCACGCCACGAGTTTCTGAGCGACCTGCTCCATACTCTCGTAAGTCACTGGCGCTACTAGAACCCCTTCCGATTCTGGTGGTTTCACGTCAACCACGAGAGTATTCAGGGTTACGGAGAAAGCTGCTAACTTCTAAGCCAGGGAGACCGGCATTATTATTATTATTATTATTATTATTATTATTATTATTATTATTATTATTATTATTATTATATTACTTGTTCGTGTTCGCACTTTTATAGACCCAGATTATAGTCTATGTGGGTAATCTGAGAAACGGGCCTAAAGTGGTGACAGTAAGTTGCCGCTCTCACAAGGGTGTTCATAGACAGGTGAACGAACTGCTTTTCAACCGGGAACTGACTGCTGGCTCATTCATTGGCAAATGAAAGATGAGTGATTGGAAGGGTCAAATTTAAGACGGGCCTGCATGCCCAATTTGTTACCCTTTGAATATAAAGGTGGTTCGTTTGTTCCATATCATGCATGTAGCTCCATTGGAGCACCAGCCCCACTGTACAGCAACTGTTCTACTACGACAGTTACGGGTATTCAGTCTCACTGAGGCTTGCAACAGTAGCCACCACGTGTCACAGCATACACACATACTGAGAACACATCAAGCACATAACAGCACAAACATACATATCGATTAGCACATGATGCTACCGTAAGTAAATGAGCTGGTGTCAAGTAGGATATAAATGCAGTAGACATATTTTAATAGTAACTAGAAATGCTGCAACAACAATGATTAAAGCAGTGATAGCTGTTGCGGAAGAACTCGTGACATGACAAACTATACACCAATAGTCATTCTGACAGATGCACGGTCTGGTCTCTACACAATTACATGCAGCAAGCACCCACCACTACACGATTTCAACAACGTACAACTATACTGCAGTGAATTCCTCCCAACACCGCACTATCTCAACCAAGTACGAACTATACTGCAGTCAGTCCCACCCAACACTGCACTATCTCAACCACGTAGAACTATACTTCAGTGAATCCCACCCAACAATGCACTATCTCAACAACATAGAACTATTCTGCACTCAGTCCCACCCAACACTGCACTATCTCAACCACTTAAAACTATACTGCAGTCAATCACATCCCATAGCGGCATAACAGGGTAAACAGAGAAGGGGGGGGGGGGGCAAAGCCACGTCTGGCCACACCACCCGATCACACCGGTTGTCGACTATGTCAGAGTTCATCTCCATTCCAATTCCAATTCCAATGTTTTTTTCTTTTAAATCCATATTCGGTCTCGTGTAACCTGCCTCCTCAGCTTTGGTTATTGTTGAGATCCGTGGTTTTTGTGGGCAACCCTGTTTCTTGTCTTGTGCGCTCTATCAAGTAAGTCCTATCTCGGACTTTTTATGTAAGTGTTTGTGTCTGTGATGTCAGCTGGAGGAGTGACCGGCCGGCAAGTTTTCTTGTGGGTCCCTCTCCTGTGGTTATTTCTTC
>JACEFZ010023198.1:0-30000 GCA_014155875.1 Cepaea nemoralis | reverse complement strand
GGTACATGGCTGTGATGTTTTCTAGCAATTGTCCTTGTATCCCATTATCTTCAGGGTTGGTCCATAATTTGTATCTGTCTACTCTATCGAAAGTCTTTTCCTGATCTACAAACACAGTATTCTGCTGGTCACTATATTCGATGGTTTTTTCCCCCACATAATTGTCTAAGTGTAGACAGTGCATCAGTGCAACTTTTACCTTTCCGAAAACAAAATTGTACTTTGCTTAACTGTTGTTCAATTATGGGTCTTCTTCGGGCCGTCCTCACATTGTTGTTAGCTAATATTCACCCATTGTGGATAAGCTCCTCCACATACTTGTATGATGACACCACCTCTTCTGTGGTTGTTTCATCAGTCCAACATCGTAGTACAGCTTGCAGGGGATCTTTAATGGGTCTGCCAAACAGTAATGTCGCTGACGACAGCCCTGGGGACTCATGTGAAACCACCCGATAGGCGAACATGGCCACTGGGATGTATTCATGCCATCTATCGGATTTCTCCTGGGTTAGGGTATCGAGCATGCTCTTTACCGTTCCGAGGCAGCGCTCTACCTGCCCTTTGATTGTAGATATGTATAGACAGGTAAGGATGTGCTTAGAGTGGAAGTATTTGAAGACCTCGTCCAACAGCCTGCCTCTCAATTGTCAGGTGTTATCCGTTAGGTTCTGATTGGGGAAACCTAATCGTGTAAAGACCTCTAGTAGTGCGTCTGCCACCTTTTTTAGAGTTGATGGTTGACAGTGGTAAAGCCTCCACACTGTACAATGTGTCTACCATTTTTGTAATAAACTGGTTCCTTTTCCAAGTATTCGCTAGAGGTCCAATGATATCCAAGGTGACCTTTTCATACGGTGAACTCATGACCGATCTTTCTCCCATAATTATGGGAGTGGTAGAATGTTTGGTTAATAAATGTCATGGCAGGGCAAACGAGACCTTAAGCTTTAGTCGGCAACTGGTCTAGGATGGAAGATCCGACAGACGAACAGTTAGAGCATTGCTTTGCTGCTCCTAAAGCTTCTGCACCTTGACTTGTAACAGATGTATTGGTGTTCCCTTTCCATTGGAGTAAATATGTAAGACTCTTTGATATATATATATATATATATATATCCTTTTTTTTCTCGCATATCCTTTACAGGACATCACTGTCAAAATCAGCATCTTCCAGCTGATTGTTGATTTCTTGGCACGATTACGCTCAGTAGCTTGCCATTGCTTTCTGGGCGACCGGCTCACATGCCCCGTAAGCTACCTACGTGGTGAGAACCGCTACCGATTCTCGCGCAGGTTACGTTTCTTACGTGGATATACGGGATTACTGAGAAAGATGTTAAAACCTAGGCCAGGTAGACAGGCCTTTGATATATAGTCACCTAATTATCAGTCAATAACAGCCAGTCCCCTTTTGGTTGACAGAATGTTCCCCATAGATAATAACAACTACCACATCACTGATCACTTTTTGTGAGTCATGTAGTAATGCTTTATGTATTGTTCACATGCCTTTATAATGCATATCCTTTATATAGTTGTTGTTCTCAGTTCACATGCCTTTATAATGCACATCCTTTATATAGTTGTTGTTCTCAGTTCACATGCCTTTATAATGCATATCCTTTATATAGTTGTTGTTCTCAGTTCACATGCCTTTATAATGCATATCCTTTATATAGTTGTTGTTCTCAGTTCACATGCCTTTATAATGCATATCCTTTATATAGTTGTTGTTCTCAGTTCACATGCCTTTATAATGCATATCCTTTATATAGTTGTTGTTCTCAGTTCACATGAATTTATAATGCACATCCTTTATATAGTTGTTGTTCTCAGTTCACATGCCTTTATAATGCACATCCTTTATATAGTTGTTGTTCTCAGTTCACATGCCTTTATAATGCATATCCTTTATATAGTTGTTGTTCTCAGTTCACATGCCTTTATAATGCATATCCTTTATATAGTTGTTGTTCTCAGTTCACATGCCTTTATAATGCATATCCTTTATATAGTGTTGTTCTCAGTTCACATGCCTTTATAATGCATATCCTTTATATAGTTGTTGTTCTCAGTTCACATGCCTTTATAATGCATATCCTTTATATAGTTGTTGTTCTCAGTTCATTTGCCTTTATAATGCATATCCTTTATATAGTTGTTGTTCTCAGTTCACATGCCTTTATAATGCATATCCTTTATATAGTTGTTGTTCTCAGTTCACATGCCTTTATAATGCATATCCTTTATATAGTTGTTGTTCTCAGTTCACATGCCTTTATAATGCATATCCTTTATATAGTTGTTGTTCTCAGTTCACATGCCTTTATAATGCATATCCTTATATAGTTGTTGTTCTCAGTTTCACATGCCTTTATAATGCATATCCTTTATAGTTGTTGTTCTCAGTTCACATGCCTTTATAATGCATATCCTTTATATAGTTGTTGTTCTCAGTTCCATGCCTTTATCATGCATATCCTTTATATAGTTGTTGGTTCTCAGTTCACATGCCTTTATAATGCATATCCTTTATATAGTTTGTTGTTCTCAGTTCACATGCCTTTATAATGCATATCCTTTATAATGCTTGTTGTTCTCAGTTCACCATGATTTATAATGCACATCCTTTATATAGTTGTTGTTCTCAGTTCACATGCCTTTATAATGCACATCCTTTATATAGTTGTTGTTCTCAGTTCACATGCCTTTATAATGCACATCCTTTATATTGTTGTTGGTCTCAGTTCACATGCCTTTATAATGCATATCCTTTATATAGTTGTTGTTCTCAGTTCACATGCCTTTATAATGCATATCCTTTATATAGTTGTTGTTCTCAGTTCACATGCCTTTATAATGCACATCCTTTATATAGTTGTTGTTCTCAGTTCACATGCCTTTATAATGCACATCCTTTATATTGTTGTTGATCTCAGTTCACATGCCTTTATAATGCATATCCTTTATATAGTTGTTGTTCTCAGTTCACATGCCTTTATAATGCATATCCTTTATATAGTTGCCTGTTCTCAGTTCACATGCCTTTATAATGCATGATCCTTTATATAGTTGCTGTTTCTCAGTTCACATGCCTTTATAATGCATATCCTTTATATAGTTGTTGTTCTCAGTTCACATGCCTTTAAAATGCACATCCTTTATATAGTTGTTGTTCTCAGTTCACATGCCTTTATAATGCACATCCTTTATATAGTTGTTGTTCTCAGTTCATATGCCTTTATAATGCATATCCTTTATATAGTTGTGTTCTCAGTTAGTTGTTCACATGCCTTTATACTGCATATCCTTTATATAGTTGTTGTTCTCAGTTAGTTTGTTCACATGCCTTTATAATGCATATCCTTTATATTGTTGTTTGTTCTCAGTTAGTTGTTCACATGCCTTTATAATGCATAGTCCTTTATATAGTTGTTGTTCTCAGTTAGTTGTTCACATGCCTTGTATAATGCATATCCTTTATATTGTTGTTGTTCTCAGTTAGTTGTGTTCACATGCCTTTATAATGCATATCCTTTATATTGTTGTTGTTCTCAGTTAGTTGTTCACATGCCTTTATAATGCATATCCTTTATATAGTTGTTGTTCTCAGTTAGTTGTTTCACATGCCTTTATAATGCATATCATTTATATTGTTGTTGTTCTCAGTTAGTTGTTCACATGCCTTTATAATGCATATCCTTTATATGTTGTTGTTCTCAGTTAGTTGTTCACATGCCTTTTATAATGCATATCCTTTATATTGTTGTTGTTCTCAGTTAGTTGTTCACAATGCCTTTATAATGCATATCCTTTATATAGTTGTTGTTCTCAGTTAGTTGTTCACATGCCTTTATAATGCATATCCTTTATATTGTTGTTGTTCTCAGTTAGTTGTTCACATGCCTTTATAATGCATATCCTTTATATTGTTGTTGTTCTCAGTTAGTTGTTCACATGCCTTTATAATGCATATCCTTTATATTGTTGTTGTTCTCAGTTAGTTGTTCACATGCCTTTATAATGCATATACTTTATATAGTTGTTGTTCTCAGTTAGTTGTTTGTCATGGTCTTATATGACATGTGTAAGGAAGAATGTAAGTGCCGGTATGTAAGCGAGAGTCAGTGTAAGCATGAGCTGAGGTAAAGGGCAGTAAGAGACACCACGGCTTGGCTAGCGGACGGTCAGGCAAGAAGCCCGTGAACAGAGCCACGTGATGTGGGAAGGTCAACGAGGAGAGAGTCAGTGTGTGTGAGGCAGCGAATAGAGACGGACGTGTGGAGATCTAGAGAACGCTAGAACGATAGAACGATAGTGGTTGTGACGGATAGATGGAGATGAACGTTGTGTAGTGATATTCGAGGAATGTACTAACTGTGATATGTGCGGGATGATGTGAAGTTGTGATTGTGAATGATCATGCGGGCGACAGTGTAAAGATCGCCATTGTGAGCTAGCGCGTGGCTGTTGGTGGTGAACGATTGTTTGAGCGTGAAGTGCGACTATGTTGTCAGCCTGTAATATATTGTAATAAATGATTGTTCAGGAGATAGCTCCTGCCAGTTTCCGATTGCATTCATGTGTTATTAGTAGATGTGTCGTAGATGTTGTAATTTGCCTGTCCAAGTCCAGCGAGCTAGACAGAGCTACTAATTAGGACTCTGACAGGTATAATGGTGTCAGAAGTACACATGAACCACATGCCATGTAGAACGCACAAAAGAACGCTACTTTTGTAAAAAGAAGAAGACCTATTCCATAATATATATTAGAAATTGTAAAGTAAAGATGTGTTAATAGAGTCAGAACGAAAATAACATCATTTCTTTCCACAGCAGGTTTCAATTCTACAAAGCGACCGACGTAACCAGACCAGGTCAGCGGTAACCAACACGAGAATCACGTTCCTGTACATCAAGCGTTCGAGTAGTCAGCAGAGAAAGATAAGTTGATTAATTTTGATTGCTAATTACCCAAATCTGCATTCTTTGATTTTCTTGTGTAATACTCATCATTGGTAGAGTTAAATATAATTAACAGAAAATGTCAGTAGTGAAGGCAGTCAGATGATAACCATTCAGATCGATCAGATTCTGGGGCACAAAACATTACAGAAAGTTGCAAGATTTTTCGAATGTACACAGGCACAAGACGAAAGCAAATTGTAATATAAACCATGACCTTAATGCAGTGATTGGACACAGAAATTTGAAAAGAAAATGCAAGACTTACAAAATCCCAAAAGATTATTGGGGTAAATGGTACATAGCACACTTACCAATAAATACAAAAACTTACAGAGATCATACCAGATATGTCTAAGGAAGACTATGAATATTATAAAACAAGGATATTAAAACACTATCTAACCTCTTTCGAGACTCTAAAAGTAGAAGTACAAATGTGAAACCAGCCACAGACAAGTCATTCACCCAGTATATAAGGGAATTAGAAGAATCTTTCAGAAAACTAATATTGGTAATTAAACATTCAGACAACAATCAAGGAGTAATAAATTTCTTGCTAATAGAAAAACTAAAAGCAACACTACCAGCCGAATGCGGAAAATATTTAGAAGAACACAAAACAGAACCTATCAAAAACTTACTAGAAAAATGCCGCGAATATTACAACCAAAGTATAAACCTGGTTAAGAACACTCAACAGAAAAGTACTGTGAAAGCAACGGCATCTGCAGCCACAGATTGTCAAAACAAACCACAGAAAACAAAACCAGTACTGTGCAAACATTGTAGCACTCCACATACAGAAAATGGAATATGCGATAAGAATCCCACTTATCAAGAATACCTAAATACTATTATAGCACAAAAACTGGGGAAGGTAAATCAAAGGAAATATAGAACAAAATGTCATTTTTGCCTTGCTTATGGCCACAGACGTTTTGAATGTGAAGGTGTAAAAAGAATACAGATAGCAAAAGCAAATGCAGCCATAAACATTACAACAGACAGTTCAGCAAAGAACTTAGCAAAAGTAAACATCACAGAGACGAAAACAAGACCAAACACTGCAAAGTCAGAACAAACTGAGTTTTACCCATCAGACTTTGTACCATATTTCAATAATGTTGTTAACATCACTCAGCCTCATTCCTTATGTAAAGAGGTCAATACTCAACAAGAAGGTGAGGAAATGAACAAAACCTCAAGACTGTCGTTAGGAAAACTAACATTCCATGAAGGTTACATCAATGACACAGTATGCACATGTGTACGCGACACAGGGTCCTGTCTTATCGGTCTTCGGAAGACCCTAGCTGATCCTAAAGACTACCTAGATGAGTACATCTATTGCAGAACTGTTTCAGGGACAGTAGAGAAATATCCTATGGCATGGGCCAATATAAAATCACCTTTCCTATCAGGCAGAGTAACTTGTGCTTTATTAGACAATCCATGCTGTGATTTATTAATTGGAAATGTATTAAATGTGACAGACTACACAGAGTCCAAAACTCACACAGGGCAAAAAGTTAACACCACAACAAGTACTGCCTTAACTACACCACTCATCATACAACAACATGATGAACAGACCAAAGTACCACACCATACCAACTATTACATCAAACAAGAAAAAACAGAAACTGGTGTGTATCATCACAAAGAAAAAGGTGCAGAAAACAAGCATTTCACAAGGGCAAGGAAAGATCACAAATCATCATGTGACATACTATACTCCATGTACTCCCTGTTAACTACACACATAACCAAGTGCACACAGTGGATGGTTATACTTGCACTACTCATTGTAAATACAAAACAAATGTCTTCACAGACAGTTTTATTTCCACATTATCATGACGCAACACAGATGATATTACTCATGACAAACCAGCAAACTTTGTTACTTATATCATTACTGTTGAACCAAAGTTTGTTGTTACCACTGATAAACTCTATGTCAAATCAACTCAGACACATACTTATGCTGAACAATGTAAATCATCAGTCGGTGGAATTACTGACAAAAATCAGCAACAAATTACCCTACATATTTTGGAAAATATACACAAATTGCAGAAA
The DNA here is from genome assembly GCA_014155875.1 of Cepaea nemoralis. NCBI lineage: Eukaryota > Metazoa > Mollusca > Gastropoda > Stylommatophora > Helicidae > Cepaea > Cepaea nemoralis. The sequence continues at coordinate 22,945 of JACEFZ010023198.1, read as the reverse complement.
AGCATACAAACATGCACGATTACATTTCAAAACTATACATGGTGTATTATTATTGTTTGAACTATTGAATGTATACACACATGTACGAGTGCAGGTTTGGAGATAGCACTCAAAATGATCTCAACATGAAATTTGAAAATCCCCACCCTTCGGAAAATTTTAACCGTAACCCACTTTATATCCTTAGATCCAGTAACTCCAGAGTTGCCTTGTCTGCTGTACGACTCCAGCGCTATGATACTAGCACACTTCATTGTATAGACCAACATGAAAGGTCCTTCAACGTGAAACGTGTCACCGGCAAAACAGTAAGACTCAACATGTGATTTCAGGTATCAAACATTAAGATATACCCATATTGACTTTGTTTTCAAACGAGTATCTACAGAATTCACCTTTTGAAATCGACGAACAACGACGACAGCTTCACAAGTACAGACATTCATTTCCGGATGATCAGTTTAATGAACCAGATGCCAACCTACAAACTATGGCAAAGACAGTCACAGACAGACGCACCATGGCCACACTCAAAATTAAGGCCACCTGAACTTAATTAATTCTTATTTTATACGTGTGAATTCCAGCAATTTTACAAAAAGGACTTACAAATTGGCCAAACTTGGTGAACAGTCTTAAGCACTATACAGAAGGAAAGACAATATCATGATATTCAGAAGACGTCAATAATCGTATGCGAGAGAAGACATGCCAAACATTTCAGCACGGAAACGAACATTGAACACGAGTGATTTAATTACGTGTGCATAACTTCCACAGGACAAGAACGGTATCCTATGATGTGCATAAAGGCATCAATGATGTATATTTTATTGTATATGTATTAACTGTATGACATACAATGTCTAATTTTATTATTATAATACTTTGTATTGTTATAATGTGATATGTACATATGAGCGTAAGTATAGTGGCGAATAGAATAAGTTGTAATGCTGAGAATCAACGCCTGGCAATCCCAATGCGCGAATGTTACCAAACTTGCCTTCGCGTATGCTGAATAGCCCGACGAATGACGCTTAGCAATAGTGATATAGAATTAACATCAGAAGTATGGTAACCAGAAAGAACATGCCAACAGGGTGATGTCAACCAAAGAGATTAATAACAAATCTCCATAACAGTAAACGAGGGGTGCTCACAAAGGGAAACAACTCATGGTCCGACATAGGATGAGGTAAGGGGGACTATAACATACATGAAGTATATTCGAACCATGACCACAACATTGACATAGCGTGCTCATAAAGAATCGAGTAGTGTGCATTAAATAGAGACGAGGGGAACCACGTCTGAATAGAGAGAAAATTTAAGAATGCTGTAAGAGGAAGTTGTAGCCTTATTCGAGGCGTAAACCAATGGAGAATCCTTAAACCAGCATAGCCACAATAACTATGAGATGAGAATGCACAGACAATCGATTGAGAAATATGAACAGAATGTAATGTCACGGAGTGGTGGTTGAATAATATAACGAGGTATGACAAGTAGACCCAACCAGAACATTTGTCAGACCACGACAAAACCTTGAGAGAAACCTCAATACTGAAAAAGAGAGAACAATGTTTGAAGTTAATCTCGGAAAAGATCAGAGCAAAAAGGGACGCAAGCGTATACTTATGATCATATAATCCCCTGACAAGGTTAGAAAGATGTACCAAGAGTAACAACAACAGAATGTGTCACATTTCCTAAGAGTAAGTGCCACATTGGTTGTGCGGGGGGAGAATGTCATGGTCTTATATGACATGTGTAAGGAAGAATGTAAGTGCCGGTATGTAAGCGAGAGTCAGTGTAAGCATGACTGAGGTAAAGGGCAGTAAGAGACACCACGGCTTGGCTAGTGGACGGTCAGGCAAGAATCCCGTGAACAGAGCCACGTGATGTGGGAAGGTCAACCGAGGAGAGGGGCAGTGTGTGTGAGGCAGCGATTAGAGACGGACGTGTGGAGATCTAGAGAACGATAGAACGATAGAACGATAGTGGTTGTGACGGATAGATGGAGATGAACGTTGTGTAGTGATATTCGAGGAATGTACTAACTGTGATATGTGCGGGATGATGTGAAGTTGTGATTGTGAATGATCATGCGGGCGACAGTGTAAAGATCGCCATTGTGAGCTAGCGCGTGGCTGTTAGTGGTGAACGATTGTTTGAGCGTGAAGTGCGACTATGTTGTCAGCCTGTAATATATTGTAATAAATGATTGTTCAGGAGATAGCTCCTGCCAGTTTCCGATTGCATTCATGTGTTATTAGTAGATGTGTCGTAGATGTTGTAATTTGCCTGTCCAAGTCCAGCGAGCTAGACAGAGCTACTAATTAGGACTCTGACAGGTATAATGGTGTCAGAAGTACACATGAACCACATGCTCATGTAGAACGCACAAAAGAACGCTACTTTTGTAAAGAAGAAGAAGACCTATTCCATAATATATATTAGAAATTGTAAAGTAAAGATGTGTTAATAGAGTCAGAACGAAAATAACATCATTTCTTTCCACAGCAGGTTTCAATTCTACAAAGCGACCGACGTAACCAGACCAGGTCAGCGGTAACCATCACGAGAATCACGTTCCTGTACATCAAGCGTTCGAGTAGTCAGCAGATAAAGATAAGTTGATTGATTTTGATTGCTAAGTACCCAAATCTGCATTCTTTGATTTGCTTGAATAGATATCATCATTTGGACATTTAAATATTAATTAACAGAAAATGTCGAGGAGGAATACCAATACAGTTGTGGGGCACAAAGCATTACAGAAATTTGCATGACTTTTTCGGGGGTACACATGCACAAGACAAAACAAATTGTAATAGACAACCTGAGTTAATACGTGATTGGCTACAGAAATTTGAAAAGAAAATGCAAGACTACAAAATCCAAAAGATTTTTGGTATACATGGTACAACACATACGTACCAATGAAAATAAAAAACTACAAGAGTTCATACCAGATATGTCAAGTACAAACTATGAATATCATAAGACAAACATATTAAAACACTATCCAACCTCTTGTGAGACTCTAAACGTAGAAATACAAAATGTGAAACCAGCCACAGACAAGTCATTCACCCAGTATATAAGGGAATTAGAAGAATCTTTCAGAAAACTAATATTGGTAATTAAACATTCAGACAACAATCAAGGAGTAATAAATTTCTTGCTAATAGAAAAACTAAAAGCAACACTACCAGCCGAATGCGGAAAATATTTAGAAGAACACAAAACAGAACCTATCAAAAACTTACTAGAAAAATGCCGCGAATACTACAACCAAAGTATAAACCTGGTTAAGAACACTCAACAGAAAAGTACTGTGAAAGCAACGGCATCTGCAGCCACAGATTGTCAAAACAAACCACAGAAAACAAAACCAGTACTGTGCAAACATTGTAGCACTCCACATACAGAAAATGGAATATGCGATAAGAATCCCACTTATCAAGAATACCTAAATACTATTATAGCACAAAAACTGGGGAAGGTAAATCAAAGGAAATATAGAACAAAATGTCATTTTTGCCTTGCTTATGGCCACAGACGTTTTGAATGTGAAGGTGTAAAAAGAATACAGATAGCAAAAGCAAATGCAGCCATAAACATTACAACAGACAGTTCAGCAAAGAACTTAGAAAAAGTAAACATCACAGAGACGAAAACAAGACCAAACACTGCAAAGTCAGAACAAACTGAGTTTTACCCATCAGACTTTGTACCATATTTTAATAATGTTGTTAACATCACTCAGCCTCATTCCTTATGTAAAGAGGTCAATACTCAACAAGAAGGTGAGGAAATGAACAAAACCTCAAGACTGTCGTTAGGAAAACTAACATTCCATGAAGGTTACATCAATGACACAGTATGCACATGTGTACGCGACACAGGGTCCTGTCTTATCGGTCTTCGGAAGACCCTAGCTGATCCTAAAGACTACCTAGATGAGTACATCTATTGCAGAACTGTTTCAGGGACAGTAGAGAAATATCCTATGGCATGGGCCAATATAAAATCACCTTTCCTATCAGGCAGAGTAACTTGTGCTTTATTAGACAATCCATGCTGTGATTTATTAATTGGAAATGTATTAAATGTGACAGACTACACAGAGTCCAAAACTCACACAGGGCAAAAAGTTAACACCACAACAAGTACTGCCTTAACTACACCACTCATCATACAACAACATGATGAACAGAACAAAGTACCACACCATACCATCTTACAACAAGAAGAAAACAGAAACTGGTGTGTATCATCACAAAGAAAAAGGTGCAGAAAACAAGCATTTCACAAGGGCAAGGAAAGATCACAAATCATTATGTGACATACTATACTCCATGTACTCCCTGTTAACTACACACATAACCAAGTGCACACAGTGGATGGTTATACTTGCACTACTCATTGTAAATACAAAACAAATGTCTTCACAGACAGTTTTATTTCCACATTATCATGACGCAACACAGATGATATTACTCATGACAAACCAGCAAACTTTGTTACTTATATCATTACTGTTGAACCAAAGTTTGTTGTTACCACTGATAAACTCTATGTCAAATCAACTCAGACACATACTTATGCTGAACAATGTAAATCATCAGTCGGTGGAATTACTGACAAAAATCAGCAACAAATTACCCTACATATTTTGGAAAATATACACAAATTGCAGAAAAGCATACAAACATGCACGATTACATTTCAAAACTATACATGGTGTATTATTATTGTTTGAACTATTGAATGTATACACACATGTACGAGTGCAGGTTTGGAGATAGCACTCAAAATGATCTCAACATGAAATTTGAAAATCCCCACCCTTCGGAAAATTCTAACCGTAACCCACTTTATATCCTTAGATTGAGTAACTCCAGAGTTGCCTTGTCTGCTGTACGACTCCAGCGCTATGATACTAGCACACTCCATTGTATAGACCAACATGAAAGGTCCTTCAACGTGAAAAGTGTCACCAGCAGAACAGTAAGACTCAACATGTGATTTCAGGTATCAAACAGTAAGATATACCCATATTGACTTTGTTTTCAAACGAGTATCTACAGAATTCACCTTTTGAAATCGACGAACAACGACGACAGCTTCACAAGTACAGACATTCATTTCCGGATGATCAGTTTAATGAACCAGATGCCAACCTACAAACTATGGCAAAGACAGTCACAGACAGACGCACCATGGCCACACTCAAAATTAAGGCCACCGAACTTAATTAATTCGTGTTTTATACGTGTGAATTCCAGCAATTTTACAGAAATGGACTTACAAATTGGCCAAACTTGGTGAACAGTCTTAAGCACTATACAGAAGGAAAGACAATATCATGATATTCAGAAGACGTCAATAATCGTATGAGAAAGAAGACATGCCAAACATTCCAGCACGGAAACTGAACATTGAACACGAGTGATTTAATTACGTGTGCATAACTTTCACAGGACAAGAACAGTATCCTATATGTGCATAAAGGCAGCGACGATGTAATATTTTATTGTATATGTGTTAACTGTATGACATCCAATGTCTAATTTTATTATTATAATACTTTGTATTGTTATAATGTGATATGTACATATGAGCGTAAGTATAGTGGCGAATAGAATAAGTTGTAATGCTGAGAATCAACGCCTGGCAATCCCAATGCGCGAATGTTACCAAACTTGCCTTCGCGTATGCTGGATAGCCCGACGAATGACGCTTAGCAATAGTGATATAGAATTAACATCAGAATATGGTAACCAGAAGGAATATACCAACAGGGTGATGCTAACCAAAGAGATTAATAACAAATCTCCATAACAGTAAACGAGGTGTGCTCACAAAGGGAAACAACTCATGGTCCGACATAAGATGAGGTAAGGGGGACTATAACATACATGAAGTATATTCGAACCATGACCACAACATTGACATAGCGTGCTCATAAAGAATCGAGTAGTGTGCATTAAATAGAGACGAGGGGAACCACGTCTGAATAGAGAGAAAATTTAAGAATGCTGTAAGAGGAAGTTGTAGCCTTATTTGAGGCATAAACCAATGGAGAATCCTTAAACCAGCATAGCCACAATAACTATGAGATGAGAATGCACAGACAATCGATTGAGAAATATGAACAGAATGTAATGTCACGGAGTGGTGGTTGAATAATATAACGAGGTATGACAAGTAGACCCAACCAGAACATTTGTCAGACCACGACAAAACCTTGAGAGAAACCTCAATACTGAAAAAGAGAGAACAATGTTTGAAGTTAATCTCGGAAAAGATCAGAGCAAAAAGGGACGCAAGCGTATACTTATGATCATATAATCCCCTGACAAGGTTAGAAAGATGTACCAAGAGTAACAACAACAGAATGTGTCACATTTCCAAGAGTAAGTGCCACATTGGTTGTGCGGGGGGAGAATGTCATGGTCTTATATGACATGTGTAAGGAAGAATGTAAGTGCCGGTATGTAAGCGAGAGTCAGTGTAAGCATGACTGAGGTAAAGGGCAGTAAGAGACGCCACGGCTTGGCTAGTGGACGGTCAGGCAAGAATCCCGTGAACAGAGCCACGTGATGTGGGAAGGTCAACCGAGGAGAGAGGCAGTGTGTGTGAGGCAGCGAATAGAGACGGACGTGTGGAGATCTAGAGAACGCTAGAACGATAGAACGATAGTGGTTGTGACGGATAGATGGAGATGAACGTTGTGTAGTGATATTCGAGGAATGTACTAACTATGATATGTGCGGGATGATGTGAAGTTGTGATTGTGAATGATCATGCGGGCGACAGTGTAAAGATCGCCATTGTGAGCTAGCGCGTGGCTGTTGGTGGTGAACGATTGTTTGAGCGTGAAGTGCGACTATGTTGTCAGCCTGTAATATATATTGTAATAAATGATTGTTCAGGAGATAGCTCCTGCCAGTTTTCCGATTGCATTTATGTGTTATTGGTAGATGTGTCGTAGATGTTGTAATTTGCCTGTCTAAGTCCAGCGAGCTAGAAAGAGCCAGTAATTAGGACTCTGACATTGTTCACATGCCTTTATAATGCATATCCTTTATATAGTTGTTGTTCTCAGTTAGTTGTTCACATGCCTTTATAGTGCATATTCTTTATATAGTTGTTGTTCTCAGTTAGTTCTTCACATGCCTTTATAATGCATATCCTTTATATAGTTGTTGTTCTCAGTTAGTTGTTCACATGCCTTTATAATGCATATCCTTTATATAGTTGTTGTTCTCAGTTAGTTCTTCACATGCCTTTATAATGCATATCCTTTATATAGTTGTTGTTCTCAGTTAGTTGTTCACATGCCTTTATAATGCATATCCTTTATATAGTTGTTGTTCTCAGTTAGTTGTTCACATGCCTTTATAATGCATATCCTTTATATAGTTGTTGTTCTCAGTTAGTTGTTCACATGCCTTTATAATGCATATCCTTTATATAGTTGTTGTTCTCAGTTAGTTGTTCACATGCCTTTATAATGCATATCCTTTATATAGTTGTTGTTCTCAGTCAGCATCGAATGATGTGTGAATGAAATAATGTATGAAAGAGAGTGATAGAAGGGCACAATGTTGGATGGGCCAACGTGTCCAATTCTGAACACTTTGAAAATAAAGTCTGTTCTTTCCTTTGTTCTTTCGTTCTCTGATATTTATCTATGTTTGAAACAATAGCTGATAGTTATCCATGTATCTAACACACTCTTGTATCTACCCATATATGAAGCAATCTCCGAAATCTGTCTTTTTCTGTAACAATCTCTGACAGCTATCAATGTATCTGATATATTTAGCAAAGTATTTAAAACTCTCTGACATTTATTCATGTGTGACAATCTCTGATTTCAAAGAAAGTATCTCGCATACCGCTTATATTCATTAATGTGTCTCATTAATCTATTATATCTATCCATGTTTGTTCAATTTCTTATATATATATATAAATCTGAGAATCACCAGTGAGCAGATCACTGGACCGGGGAGGACACTATCATATGACGACGATGTTTTAGTGTATCGTCAGGGTAAGGATAGAGATCAGGTTGCTGTGGAACTACAAACAGAACTCAATCGCATAAGTACTTGGTGTGTTGAAGCTGGAGCAATGGTCAACCCAACAAAGGCAACAGTGGCTTGGTTCTCTTTGAATAGTCTTATTGTCAACACTCCAACACCAACGTTAATTTGTGTTCAGAGGCTGTGGAAAGAACGCAGGCAATGAATTACCTGGCGATACGTTTTGATCGAAGCCTTGCTTATAATGAGCACATAGACCAGGTGATAACAAAGGCCAAGCGGGGTTTGGCTGCGATGGGGGTGATGGCGGCAGCAAACTGTGAGCAGCACGATCTATGTCTTCTGTACGAGGGGCTGGTCATGTCTGTTTTTGAGTATGCGATGGCGATCCTGACTCTCAGCCGTAAGCAGATGGAAAGGATGGAAAGATATACAGCATGCAGGGCGATGCGCGACCTTCTTGATTTTCCAACCATTGAAGACAGAATACAAATTTTGCAGAGCACGTGCCTACCTCAGAGTTAACGCAAATACACAACACGCACTGCATAGTGAAATTATGAAGGTGAAGGGCAGCAGGTTAAAAAGAGGAAGGTCTTGGATGGGTCAAGTCGAAGACATCCTCCAACAACCGAAGAACTCGGCTGGATATAACAAAACGGGGAGACTTGAGACTGAAGTTAACTAACCTGACATAAAAATCTCTTTGCAGCAAGCATCAAGCGCAAGGATCCCACTAAATTCAAATAATAAATAATTACTAATAATTAAAATAATAGAGAAACATCTTTCATTATAAATTATTTTGCACTTGAATTTCAGTTCTCCATTATATGTTTTGAAAATTTACTTACTGTGTTTGCTCAATAATTTTCTAGTGATTTCTTCCTAAAACCTATCATTTAAGTTTCTTTGGTGAACATTTCAATTTTTGAATATTACAAATAATTTATATGTTGAAAAAAAAAAAGGGGGGGGGGGGGGGGGGGCATAAGCATTTTAGAAAGGCTTAGGTGGGGCTCAGCGCAAAAAAGGTTGGGAAACACTGCGTTAGACGGTGATGATGTCATCTACACAGATGGGTCGGTCGTCCGACATGTGAGAAGCTCATGGGCCTTTACGGCTCAGGCCGGAGGGAGAAATCAAATCAAATCAAATCAAATCAACTTTATTAGGGTCACAAATTGGGCGCGCAGGCCCGTCTTACATTCGGCCCTTCCAATCACTCGTCTTTCGTTCATCAAGAGCATTATACATTTACATAGGAAGAAAAATAAACATTGTGAAATGAATGTTGTAAACATAAACAAGGCTAAACATGGAGAAAAATGTGTACATAAAAAGTATGTGACGTAAAAGTAGTGATGCCAGCTCGTCCAACACACACACACACACACACACACACACACACACACACACACACACACACACACACACACACACACACACACACACACACACTCTCTCTCTCTCTCTCTCTCTCTCTTTCATTCACTCTCACTCTCACTCATTCACTCACACACACACACTCTCACTCATTCATTCTCCCGCTCACTCATTCACTCTCCCGTTCACTCATTCACTCTCCCGCTCACTCATTCACTCTCCCGCTCACTCATTCACTCTCCCGCTCACTCATTCACTCTCACGCTCACTCATTCTGTCTCTCCCGCTCACTCATTCACTCTCCCGCTCACTCATTCACTCTCCCGCTCACTCATTCACTCTCCCGTTCAATCATTCACTCTCCCGTTCAATCATTCACTCTCCCGCTCACTCATTCACTCTCACTCATTCACTCTCACGCTCACTCATTCACTCTCACTCATTCACTCTCACGCTCACTCATTCACTCTCACGCTCACTCATTCACTCTCACGCTCACTCATTCACTCTCCCGCTCAATCATTCACTCTCCCGCTCACTCATTCACTCTCACTAATTCACTCTCCCGCTCACCCATTCACTCTTCCGCTCACTCATTCACTCTCCCGCTCACTCATTCACTCTCCCGCTCACTCATTCACTCTCACGCTCACTCATTCACTCTCACGCTCACTCATTCACTCTCACTCATTCACTCACACTCATTCACTCCCACACACAGACACTCTCACTCATTCACTCTCCAGCTCACTCATTCGCTCTCACGCTCACTCATTCACTCTCCCGCTCACTCATTCACCCTCACGCTCACTCATTCACTCTCACGCTCACTCATTCACTCTCCCGCTCATTCATTCACTCTCACTCATTCACTCTCCCGCTCACTCATTCACTCTCACGCTCAATCATTCACTCTCCCGCTCACTCATTCACTCTCACGCTCACTCATTCACTCTCACGCTCACTCATTCACTCTCACGCTCACTCATTCACTCTCACGCTCACTCATTCACTCTCACGCTCACTCATTCTGTCTCTCATTCACACTCACTCACTCTCTCACTCAAACTACAGTAATGAACATAAGTTTAGATTATACATGATAAAATCAAATGGTATTTAACTTATAATATGACAGATGAGAATACACAAACATATGGATTCGCGTGTTACATAACATGCGTGTTACATGACATGCATCTGCTCAGCTCTCTCTCTCTCTCTCTCTCTCTCTTCACTCTCTCTCTCTCTGTATTCTTTCATATACACACACTCACACGCATGCGTACGCTCACACACACACACACTCTCTCTCTTTCTCTCTCATTCACTCTCACTCTCACTAATTCACTCTCCCGCTCACTCATTCACTCTCACGCTCACTCATTCACTCTCCCGCTCACTCATTCACTCTCCCGCTCACTCATTCACTCTCACGCTCACTCATTCACTCTCACGCTCACTCATTCACTCACCCGCTCACTCATTCATTCTCCCGCTCACTCATTTACTCTCCCGCTCACTCATTCACTCTCCCGCTCACTCATTCACTCTCACGCTCACTCATTCACTCTCCCGCTCACTCATTCACTCTCCCGCTCACTCATTCACTCTCCCGCTCACTCATTCACTCTCCCGCTCACTCATTCACTCTCCCGTTCAATCATTCACTCTCACTCATTCACTCTCACGCTAACTCATTCACTCTCACGCTAACTCATTCACTGTCCCGCTCAATCATTCACTCTGCCGCTCACTCATTCACTCTCACACTCACTCATTTACTCTCACGCTCACTCATTCACTCTCACGCTCAATCATTCACTCTCCCGCTCACTGATTCACTCTCACGCTCACTCATTCACTCTCACGCTCACTCATTCCTTCTCACGCTCACTCATTCACTCTCACTCATTCACTCTCACTCATTCACTCTCACGCTCACTCATTAACTCTCACGCTCACTCATTCACTCTCACGCTCACTCATTCACTCTCACGCTCACTCATTCACTCTCACGCTCACTCATTCACTCTCCCGCTCAATCATTTACTCTCCCGCTCACTCATTCACTCTCCCGCTCACTCATTCACTCTCCCGCTCACTCATTCACTCTCCCGCTCACTCATTCACTCTCACGCTCACTCATTCACTCTCACGCTCACTCATTCACTCTCACTCATTCACTCACACACACAGACACTCTCACTCATTCACTCTCCCGCTCACTCATTCGCTCTCACGCTCACTCATTCACTCTCCCGCTCACTCATTCACCCTCACGCTCACTCATTCACTCTCACTCATTCACTCTCCCGCTCACTCATTCACTCTCACTCATTCACTCTCCCGCTCACTCATTCACTCTCACGCTCACTCATTCACTCTCACGCTCACTCATTTACTCTCACGCTCACTCATTCACTCTCACTAATTCACTCTCACGCTCACTCATTCATTCTCACGCTCACTCATTCTGTCTCTCATTCACACTCACTCACTCTCTCACTCAAACTACAGTAATGAACATAAGTTTAGATTATACATGATAAAATCAAATGGTATTTAACTTATAATATGACACTCTCACTCATTCACTCTCCAGCTCACTCATTCGCTCTCACGCTCACTCATTCACTCTCCCGCTCACTCATTCACCCTCACGCTCACTCATTCACTCTCACGCTCACTCATTCACTCTCCCGCTCATTCATTCACTCTCACTCATTCACTCTCCCGCTCACTCATTCACTCTCACGCTCAATCATTCACTCTCCCGCTCACTCATTCACTCTCACGCTCACTCATTCGCTCTCACGCTCACTCATTCACTCTCCCGCTCACTCATTCACCCTCACGCTCACTCATTCACTCTCACTCATTCACTCTCCCGCTCACTCATTCACTCTCACTCATTCACTCTCCCGCTCACTCATTCACTCTCACTCATTCACTCTCACGCTCACTCATTTACTCTCACGCTCACTCATTCACTCTCACTAATTCACTCTCACGCTCACTCATTCACTCTCACGCTCACTCATTCTGTCTCTCATTCACACTCACTCACTCTCTCACTCAAACTACAGTAATGAACATAAGTTTAGATTATACATGATAAAATCAAATGGTATTTAACTTATAATATGACAGATGAGAATACACAAATATATGGATTCGCCTGTTACATAACATGCGTGTTACATGACATGCATCTGCTCATCTCTCTCTCTCTCTCTCTCTCTCTCTCTCTCTCTCTCTCTCTCTCTCTCTCTCTCTGTATTCTTTCATATACACACACTCACACGCATGCGCGCGCTCACACACACACACACACACACACACTATCACATCAACTCTCCCACTGTCTCACTCTCTAACACACAATCAGATCTGGAGGCAGATGATTCCATAAGTGAGCACCAGAATAGGCAAAACATGTTTTGTATAGGTCCAATCTAGGCTTTGAGACATGTAACAAATTTAGGCGCTTGCTGTTCATTGCATTAGATTGAATCAGCGGCAGAAGATACTCTGGGGTATTTTGAGATATAATTTTATTCACTAATTTGGCTTTGTTGAAAAGGAAGCGCTTTTGTAGTGGTAGAAGTCTTAGATGACTGTACAAATTATTACTTTCAACGTGCTTTATGCCAGAAACCAGACTAATAGCGCGGTTTTGTAAAGAACATAGTCGTTTTAAATTAGATTTAGGGCAACCATCCCAAACTGTGGAACAGTAATCGAGATGTGATTGGATATAGCATGTATAGAATATTTTTCGTGTGCTTTCGTCCAGGAAGTGCTGAATTTTAGCAAGTTGGTAAACTTTTTGTGCTATTTTCTTGGTAAGAGCGTGAACATGAGAGCTCCAGTTCAAATGGCTGTCTATTAAAAGCCCTAGTGTTTTATGTTCAGTCACATTAACTATAGGTAACGTGCCCATGCGGAGTTCGAGCGGTGATCCAGTTATGGCTAGTGTCTGTAGTTTTTGTCTGGTCGTTATTAGCATGGATTTGGTTTTGCCGATGTTAATTTGCATGCGGTTTTCATTGCTCCATCTAGTAAGATTATCAAGTTCCTTTTGTAAAGAATTCTCTAATTCACTACGGTTTTCTTGACTAGTATATATAGTACAGTCGTCAGCAAATAGATCACAAGTTGTATTGATATATAAAAGAAGATCATTAATATAAACTGCAAAAAAGCAGCGGACCTAGTATTGAGCCCTGAGGCACACCAATATTAAGCTGTGTGGGTCTTGATAGACAGTTGTTGAAGGACACGACTTGTTGCCTGTCGGATAGAAATGACGTAATTATGTTCACCATGTTGGTGCTTGTCTTCATTTGCTTTAGTTTTCTAATTAAAATATCGTGATCTACCATATCAAAAGCTTTTTTAAAGTCTACAAACACCGCTCCACAAATTCTACCGTTGTTGATGTTTAAGTGCCAGTTATCGGTCATTTTTGTTAGAGCACTATGGCAAGAATATTTAGGTCGAAACCCAGATTGACTGTTAATTATTAGATCGTTGTTAATTAAATGGTGTAACGTTATTTTATGAATGTGTTTTTCTAGTGGTTTTGATAGCGACGATAATAAGGAAATAGGTCTATAATTACCCAAAACGCTATTATCGATTGAGCCATTTTTAATTAGCGGAAACACTTTAGCAATTTTAAAAGCAGATGGAAAGTAGTTTTTGGCCAGGCACTGGTTTATATATGAACGTTAAGGGACTCACTAATGACTGTGCAGCACAACGAAGAATTCTATTACTGATACCATCTAGGCCGTGTGAGTTTTGTTGATTTGAGGTTCAAGAGATATTTATAAACGTCTGCAACAGACATTAAAGGAATCTCATCGGGAAATATTTCTGGTGCACTTCTCCTCACAGAATGATGCCAGTGAACTTAATTACACGATGAGTCTGGTATTGAAGACTTTAGATTCTCTATTTCTGATTGAAAAGAACAACTGAATTCATCGCATGTTATAGAATTTGGTATTGCTGATTCTGTAGGGGCGTTTCTTATTGGTTAGCAAGTTAATAGCCTTCCATATATTTGTACTGTTTGAATTATCTACAATCAAATTTTTAAAATGATCTTTTTTTATCCTACGAATGTCATATTTAACTTTATTCCTTAGTCTGCGGTAATTGATGAAGTCTTTATTTTTGTGTGCTGTATCTCGCTCTCTCTAATGATTTCCAGCACTTCTCTAGTGACCCATGGGGATTTATGTTGATTTTTGACTCGAACTTCTTTGATTGGCACGTGTTTATCGAACACATTGTAGACTGTCTTCGTCCAGAAAGCTAATGCATCGTCCGGGTCAGGAAGTTGGTAAACGTGATCAAGGGCTGCTTTTCTTAAGTCTTGCAAAAATAAATCTTGGTTGAATGCTTTAAAATTCCTAAATTTGATACTTACATGTTTATGTTTAAGAGGTTTGAACCCAATTCTTGACCATGTACAACATACCGGGTAGTGGTCACTAACTGTACAAACAGGAACAGAACATTCAACAATATTATCTGGACAAGTAACATATATATGATCAATTAGTAGTTGAGGATGTGTCAGTAACCCTTGTGGGACGGTTTATTAGTTGTTTGGAAATTGTAAGAAAGAATGATATCGTCCCATGTCTGGTTGGATTTAGGAATATCTATGTTAAAGTCACCTAATATCATGACTTCTCTACCTTCTGTAAACACTATATCCATCATTGTAATGAAACAGTCATACCAATTGTACCCAGCACACGGATTCCTATATAGGTATCCAATGAGAAACGGCTGTTGGCTGGCTGGCTTCACCTCTAACCAAACACATTCTATCTCTACTGACTCGAGATCACTTCTACGGTAACAGTTGAGAGAGTTGGAAATGTATACAGCAATACCTGTCTCTAATTTTTTATTTGCGTCTCTTCGAATTACTTTAAACCCCTTAAGAGTGATTTCAGAGTCGGATATTTTGTCGTTGAGACGACTTTCTGTGATTCCAAACACATGGAATTGTTTGCACAGTATTACCGAAAGCTCAGGTAATTTATTGAGCAAATGATAGATGTTGAGATGGCCTATACTTAGGCCATCTTTGTGAAGCCACTGATCGTGATTTGCGAACATTGCACGATGAAAGGATGATGTCGCTTGCGGTAGAAATTTTCAGAGTTTTTGAAACTTTATTTAGTAGTAGTTAAGACTATTAGATGGGGTAGGAAAAATGTCTGTGCTGGAGTGACATCATGAAAGCTTGATGCAGGGCTGCAGGATTGTATTGCATTAGCTGTTGAAGTTGGCGGTTCCACTGATAGGAGTGTAGATTACCATCCAACGAGGGACCACTGCTGTGAGAGTTACTGGAAGTGCCTACATTAGAAGCATACATCGGGGGCACAACAACATTGTTTAACGGTGTCCCCTTTGACACAATAGGTGGAGGATGCTTTATGGGCAAGGGAGGAAACAAACCATCATAGTTAGCAACATTGGGATTGGAGCATGGTTGCTATCCACGGCATTGTATTCCTGGGGTATAGGCAATGGTGGTGCAGGAAGAGAAGGAGCATTTTCTGAACACTTAGATGTCGCTGTCGCCGGGGTGAAGTTCGGGTTACTCCTTTAACTGGTGCTGGTTGTTGTGCACGTTCGGGATATTTGTATGTTCTTCGCTAGTAGTAACTACTTCCTACTTGGAACAATGTATTTTGATCCCTGTATAGTTTTTTCTTAGGAGCCCCGGACGACGAAGTAAAGTACGGGGTGTTATTAATGAAACTAATGGCATTGTCTTTACAAAATTTAAACAAAGTTAGATTGGCAGCATCGGCAGTCCGACGCTGGAATCCATAACATGGTGGAATGATGGATGAAATGAACATAGATGAGTTAGGAAATTTATTTCGTAACAGTACCTCCCAGCGTAGATAGTTGTGAGGTGCTTATGATGTTATTATCCATTATGTCATTGACACCAATATGGACTGTCGCTTTTTTAATTCTCTCATTCACTTGGAATTTTCGCAGTGTGCGGTAAGCCTATCAATGTCAGCGCCTGTAGAGGAAGATTGAAGTTGACTCGCTGTCAGAAGATGACATGCGATCACTATAGATTCCCTTCAGCAGGGAGTCTCCAATGATAACATGAGTTGCACTGTCATCAATTGTAAGGTCACGCTGCTGGCGTGTCCGCTTGGGCTGTTGTTGCCACTGACCATTGCGGGCTTTCTTGTGTTCTTGATTATTATAGCTTGCTTGCGTTGGGTTGTTGAGGCCCAGTAGGTGGTAACAATTGAACTTTGGTGATTCCTGGTCTGCTGCTGGATTGTGAAGGAGAACTTCTGGTGCTTTCACTGAAACCACAAGTAGCCTGACTATGGAAGTCATGGCAGTAAGTAAGGCAATAATATGGCTCGAGACACAGACATTCACTAGGGCATGTTTCCTTAGCGACTCAATGAACATGCTCAAGAGGATAGCGATGGGGTGGATCCGAAGAGAGTTGTTACTGTCTCTGGAGCGGTCTCGGCTGGCAAAGATTAGTTTCATCTTCGTGCCAGGGCATGCGGGAGTACAAACGAACGAACGAACGAACGAACGAACAATCTTTATTTTCAAAGGGTTAATAACTGGGCACTCAGGCCCGTCTGACATTCTGTCCTTCTTCTCTAATTCCTCTCATACATTATTTCATTCAACATCACTTATGAAGCTAATCTTAGACAACAAAAGAACAGTAAACATTAATACGCATGAAAAAAATAATCAATAATACATGTCTCGCCGGTCTCCCAGGTCGAGGGATTAGCAGCTTTGACCGTAACCCCGAATACTCTCGTGGTTGACGTGAGCGCACGAGAATTGGAAGCGGTTCGAATCGCACCAGTGACTTATGAGAGTATGGAGCCGGCCGCTCAGAAAGCAATGGCAAACTACTGAGAGTAATCTTGCCAAGAAATCAAAAATCAGCTGAAAGATGCTGATGTTGACAGCGATGTCCTGTAAAGGATATGCAAAACATTTATTTATTTATACATGACTCACTGAGGCAATGTTTACCATAGGCATGTTAAATACCCAAGGAAGGTGTAACGAGCCATACATATGGGAATGTTTATTAACTAGTTGTCGTTTGAGATAATTTACCATTATTATTTTTAGGGGGCAAGTAGACTGTACTGAGGTAGTGTTCAAACAGGTTGCGTACAAGGAAATGAGCGGGCTGACAAGCTCGCAGGTGAGGCTACTGTGGAGGGCGGACGCGCCGTGGACCAGGCTGACATTCTGAACGCTCTACGAGAAGTAAGACTTTTGCGAGAACCAAGTGATGACTGTAAATCTACAACCATGACCAGACTGCGAGAACATTAAAATTAAAAGAGGAGTGGCCAAACAAGAACACTACGCAGGAAGCCAAAGGAGATTGATAAACCAACACAGAACTGGTGTCGTTAGCCGCTACACGCTGCGGGATTTGCTGAGGAGGGGATCTAAGCACTTATGGACTGAATGGTTCGATGTGCAATGAAGATGATCTGTCGACTGACTAACTAACTAACCTATGGTATCTTCCAATGTCTGTCACAAATCTCTGATTTCTTTCCATATCTGTCACCAAGTCACATTTGTCACTTTCACATCAATACCATCACCGAAGTGTGAACTACATATGCTTGTGACGAAAAACAATGAACAGATTTAGTTATCATTCACCACCTGCCCCTCGATACAAACATTAAACAGTCACCCATCACTTATCTTCTATTGTATCTGGCATTCAGCGTTTATTGAGATGGGAATCATGCCCCCCCCCCCCCCCCCCCAGTGTCCCGAAGCCCCGCATAATCGGGACAAATTTAATGAACCACAGAAAGTTGGCGATAGTAAACACGTCAACAACTGCGCCAACAGATGTCACATTGCTGAAACAGAAGATATATAAACCCAGAGTCCTGCAGCAGAACTGTTCGGACGTCTAGAGAAAGTGTGGGTAAGTTACAGCAAAACTATCCGGACGTCTAGAGAAAGTGTGGGTAAGTTACAGCAGAACTATCCAGACGTCTAGAGAAAGTGTGGGTAAGTTACAGCAGAACTATCCGGACGTCTAGAGAAAGTGTGGGTAAGTTACAGCAGAACTATCCAGACGTCTAGAGAAAGTGTGGGTAAGTTACAGCAAAACTATCCGGACGTCTAGAGATAGTGTGGGTAAGTTACAGCAGAACTATCCAGACGTCTAGAGAAAGTGTGGGTAAGTTACAGCAAAACTATCCGGACGTCTAGAGGAAGCGTGGGTAAGTGACATCAGAACTTTGTCTCCGTCATCTGTTGGTTGTACTCTCGACCACTTGCCTGTATGTCTGTGGTTGTACTCTCGACCACTAGCCTGTATGTCTGTGGTTGTACTCTCGACCACTAGCCTGTATGTCTGTGGTTGGATCTCGTGTGTGCCGTGGTCATGGCCATTGCTCTACAAACACAAAATTCGTGTACGGCTCCTCTCTATTAGTTCAGTGTTGTGTATATAGAGCAGAAAGATCCCCCTCGCCACTCCTCGCTGTCACATTCTTGCCAGACCATGGTAATCTATTTGCTCCTCCGAGGTGTGCACGTGCTCCCACAAGGCCGCAACCACCTCTGCCTTGTCATGTATCAATACTCCACCAAGTTCTGCAGAGCCAACCAATCTGTCCGTCTGTTCATTTCCCAGCACACCGGCATGCCCCGGAGAAAAAATCCAGGTGATGCTTGTCACCCGTGACCTCCGAAGCGAAGCAAGCCACTCCGCACGAAGCCTGCAAGTTTTCACCCTCGTCAGCATGCTTAGGAAAACACGAAATACCACTGGATGTTTAAAATCTAGGAAAGATGTAATATTGATGGGACAAGATGATATAGTAAATAGAAAGACGGAATATCTGGAGGAGCTGTATGATGATAGGAGACCGGATGTAACTATTCAAAACAAAAGTGAGGGTCCACCAATACTTGCAGCGGCCGTTGACGTAGGAAATTGAGGCTCCTTGTGATTTTGGAATCGAAATATTGACACAATTTCTAAATGACATCTACAGTAGTGGGTACATTCCTGGTGACCTATTAAATTCCATCTTTATAGCTGCGTCTAAGACACCAGGCGCTTTAGAATGGGAAGAGCATCGCACAATAAGTCGTATGAGTCACATGACAAAGCTGTTGCTCAGAATAATTATGAACAGGATAGGAGACAAGATTATACCAGAAATTAGTGATGAACAATGAGGATAAGTGTAGGGAAAGGGTACAAACAATGCAATGTATATATTCTCACGACACTATTAGAAAGAGCTATAGAAGTAAAAAAGAACAGATGATGGCATAAGTGAAATATAAATCAAATAGATAATAGGAATGGCCAATAATGCTTTCAACGGCATGAAATCACTATTAATATCCAGAGAGATTATTTAACACATTAAAAATGAGAATTGTCAAATGCTGCGTATATTCAACGCTACTGTATGGCGCGGAAGCCTGGACATTGAACAAGAAACTATAGTCTGTTCAGAAATGAATGCCTTCATTCACGATCAATTTTTATGAAAACTGTCTGTTGCACCATCATGAAATTTTTCCAGCCGTCTTATATTTACCCCCACCCAAGGAATATGTCTTTGGTAAGGTCCAAAGGCAGCTTAAATCATCGAAAGCGGCGATATTTCTTTGATGTTTTAGCGAAAATGTAGTGAATTCACACTAACAAACTAGTTTTACAGTAAAGCACGTCATTTCGGGTACGATACAAGTACAAGCCGTAGCCACATTCGTATGGGAGTGGGTGCAATAAAAAACACAAAGTTGTTTAAAAGTTGACAGGGTTGACTGCAATGAACCGGGTTTTTATCCCATATGGCTCAGTCTCTTTTCACAGTGAGGAAATGGTCGCACAAAGCACGAACTCCGTAGCTCCAACAACGACCCTCGGGAATCTCCGAAAAAATGCACTCGTGAAATGAAGGACGCGGCCCGGAATCGAACACACAACCTTCGGAGCCCGAGTCAGACGGCTTGACCACTTTACCACGGAGACTCCCGAGAGGGTTCCAATGTGTAATATTAGTAAAGACAGATAATTTACAGAGGCATGGGGTAAATAATTTGTAAACTGACAGGAAAGTAGAAGGAATATATTTCTTACCTTATTTTTCATCTCCTTTTTGTTTCTTCAGCTGCTTATTAATAATGTGTACACAAGGAGTCATGTTACTAGGATGCAGTTAGCAAACCTCTCTGTTGTTGTATGTGGCTTGACATGTTGCTGTCTAAACTATTGTCATAATTCTGTACAACCATGTTGCTGTCTGCAGTATTGTCACAATTCTGTAAAACCCTGCATGCTGTCTGCCTTATTGTCAAAGTTCTTTACAACCATGCATGCTGTCTGCAGTATTGCCTTAATTCTGTGCAACCATCTTTTCTATCTGCGGTATTGTCATAATTCTGTACAACCATGTTGCTGTCTGCAGTGTCGTTATAGTTCTATACAACCATGTTGCTGTCTTTAGTATTGTCATAATTCTGTATAACCATGTTACTGTCTGGGGTATTGTTATACTTCTGTACAACCATGTTTTCTATCTGCGGTATTGTTATAATTATGTACAACCATGTTGTTGTCTGGGGTATTGCCATACTTCTCTCCAGCCATGTTGCTGTCTAGGGTATTGTCATACGTTTGTCTAGCCATGTTGCTGTTGGGTCAAGGGATGTGTGGTCAGACAGTGTGTCCGTTGTTATCATTGCTGCATCTGCTACATCTCATGGGGTAGAGGGAGACGAAACCTGTTTGGAATTGCCCGGAGGGTAGTGATTCGATAGTTAAATACAATAATAATGGCATGCCTAACATTTATAGGTTCAGTATAGCTAATTAATCGTGTGTCAGATCTCTGTCATTTATGACTGAGCTACCGTTTAGGAGTAATCAATATGACCAGATTTCTGTTAGCGCTGAATACAGGCGACGCTCACCAAACCCGACACCCCACTTTGTGCCGACGTTTTCGGGCAGAATAGCGCAATTGGGAGGGCACACGCCGTATCCTAGTGCGAGGAAATGCAACTTAAAACTAAAATGTCATGACAGGGCACACCAAGCTCTAAGCTTTTTTCTGAAGTGGTCAAGAATCGAAGCTCCCATAGGCGGAGAGTTAAGAGCATTGCTTTGCTGATCCGACAGCTGCAGCAGCTTGTCTTGTTTAGACGTCTTGGCGTTATCTTTCGGCTGGAGTAAACTAGGCAGGCAGAGTTAGGATCATGCTGCATGAGCACCACATGGTCTCTACATTCAGCCCAGGATTTGTGCTATGGAGAGTTGCTCACATAGATTGTAGTTGTTGTGCCATATTAGAAGAACAATGTAACATGCTATCGTCTATAAAAAGGCAAGGTCCCAGTTGCTGATCATAACTGACTTGAAATTGGGCATTTCGAGTCTCACACTAGTGGGACCGGTACATTATTAAAAGCAGGACTGGTCTTGGCCAAATGGCCATCTCAGCCTCAGGACTGGTCTTTGCCAGATGTCCATCTCATCACCACCAAGACCGGTCTTATGCAAATGTCCATCTCAACCCCAGAATTGATCATTGCCAGATGTCTCTCTCTCATCCTCAGGATTAGTACTTTGATAGATTTCCATCCCAGCCCCAGCTGTCGAAGTCCTATTTGTCTTCGCCGATGTGACTGCAACCCCGGAGACGGCCACGTGTACCCCACAAGATTTGAGATGTTATGCGTTAAACAGATTTTGTGTTGAGGTTCAATAGTTTCCCATAACCGCTATATGGTCTAAGAACCATGATTTGTCTACATCTCTGGACATTTTCATGAGCCATATTTTCTCCTTTAGCTAATTTGTATAAAGTTGGTATTGTCGTATATGAGGGAAGTAAAACATCATTAGCTTCTGCTCTTTCTTATATAATACGGGAACGTAAGATATCCGGTCGGCATTTTCATTGGTGATATATAAAAGAGATTGATTTAAGTGATGTCTGTTGTAAGGGTATTCTCTACTACCAGTAATTCTTTTAGTGACATTAAATCTCTCTCTCGCTCTCTATCTCTCTCTCTCCTCTCTACTCTCAGTCTCCAGCTTCTTCTACCTCTCTCTCTCTCTATGTCGCTCTCTCGTCTATCCTCTCTCTATCTCTCTCTCGCTCTCTCTCTCTCTCTAACTCTCTTCGCTTCTCGCTATCTCTCTCTCTCTCTCCTCTCGTCCTCTCATCTTCTCCGTCTCAGGATCTCTCTATATCCCTTCCTCGCTCTAGCTCCATCTCTCTATCTCTCTCTCTCCTCACTCTCCACGCTCCCTCCTCTCTCCGCTATCTCTCATCTATACTTCTCTCTCATCTCTCTCTTTCGCTCTCTCATCTCTCTATCTCTCTCTAGCTCTCTCTATCTCTCTCGCTCTCTATCCAAGCTCTCTACTAATC
>JACEFZ010023197.1:595000-606632 GCA_014155875.1 Cepaea nemoralis | reverse complement strand
ATACATACATACATACATACATACATACATACATACATACATACATACATACATACATACATACATACATACATACATACATACATACATACATACATACATACATACATACATACATACATACATACATACATACATACATACATACATACATACATACATACATACATACATACATACATACATACATACATACATACATACATACATACATACATACATACATACATACATACATACATACATACATACACACAAAGATTTTTATATATATAGATATATTAAGTTGCGTATCACTTACGTGACGTTGCAGTCAACACCAGCATTTTTCAGCTGTTGTTGGCGTACTACACAAGTGTTACGTTCAGTAGTTTGCCATTGCTTTCTGAACGACCGGCTTCCATACCATCACGTTATAACACAACGCGACACAGTCTGCTGCACAAATCGGTCGCAGCTGAGCTTCGAACGCCTGGTACTCGACTCACGAACCGCGTTCGCAAGCATTTAGCCACGGATAATAATTGGGGAAATTGCTTTATATATCGGAATCTTTAGCTATTCTAAGATTAGTTAGTTAGTCTTTCCTCTTGAGCCCAAAGCGGCGCATAGGGCAGAAGTCATGGCTCTTTATGTCTGGCGGTTCGCTGCTGCTAGAATGCAACGTGCGTGAAATGATGAAATATTAACAAACAATATTCAAAGGTCCAGGGCTGTAGCACTCCAGCAGAAATACAGAACCCTAATGCCAACATTGATGAATGACTAGAAGGCCGGCGTTTAACATTCTAAGGCACTTTTTATTCGCCTGAGTCGAGCTAGTTGCATATTCAATAAACATCAGTGACAATGTACAATTCGTTGATAACGTGCCTATTATGGCCAGGTGGGACGGCATAAACATATTAATTATGAAGAATATATAGTTGAATATACTTGCAACGACTCTATCACAGTCCTTCTGTCCTTCAGCAAGTTGCCTATGAGTCACCTTGCTCTGACATTCTAAGTCTCATCCTGATTTGGGCACATCTGTCCATGATTTTCGGGCTGATATCCATCATGCCTTAATATTCTCGTGCTCCTTTCCAGTAGTTGTTGGCGATCATAATAGTGTCCTGCCAGTATATAATATATCTCGTTCCAGAAAATCGAATCATGCTGCCTCGCTCGTCAAGCTCTAAGATCTGACTCTTTGTTGTTGTTGTTGTTGTTGACAATTTCTCTGACGTCTTCTCCTTGTTACGTCAGCCTCCTAGTTTCTCATCAGATTTGGTTCGCGATTTTCTCACTAATTCTCTTTTGCGTCATTTCATCTGTTCTGCTACTTGGCAGTTGCCACCTGTTGTAGATCTTGGATGTTTGTTTGGCCGTTGAATGAGCCCTCTCTGATGATGGTTCTATGCAGGGTCTCTCTTGATAGAACTAAGATAGAATTGTATTAATAGATTAATGAATTTAGGAGTTAGCATAATAATTAATTATTGCTTATGTAGTGAAACCAATAGATTAGTATACATAAGTTACATATTACTGAATTTATTATGAATATTTAAGTTAAATAGAAGCTCATAAAAAAGCGATACCATCCTTTGGAGTAATTATTACTTGAAATTAAGCATTTAATAGACAACGAAATATTGATTTGTTGATACTGATAATTAGTTAAACCTTATATTAACATTGAAGTTTAGTGGTTTTGAAATTAGATGTTTGCATGATAACCGCTAACATCTAACTTTATTTAATAATTTTGATGAAAAAAATTAATTACTCGTTTTGTTTTGTTTTGTTTTGTTTTTGTTTTTTTAAGGGAACTAACATATATTGAATTAAGAGATTAAGTTGCATGTTGCTAACCATTGTTGTGCTATGTTTTGTTGTATTTTGGTTAATAGTACATAACAGTGGAGAGCGATTCTTGTATTATTTTAGGAAACATTGGTTTATATTTTATGTTCATTCAATATTTCCTTTGAATGAAAAATGTATTTAAATTATTATTATAATTTCCTGCATGCATTCTTGAGCATAACTTTTTTTTTTTTTTTTTTTTTGAAAATAAGTATAATTTCAGCTACAGTTATCAAGGGAACACGGAGACGGGTATTCAGTAAAGAGGTACAATGTAGGCTGACGGAAAGTCAGTGATTTCCCTAATCCGAGGGACTGTCACACTATACGGTACCAAGATTAGAGTAGGATCTCTGAGGTAAGGATTTGTGGCACTATACACTAATCTCTGCGGGATAAAAAGGAAAAGAACTAGTAACTCAGCATAAATACAGTTTATTGTTTGTTGAGAGAAGATTTACAGAGAATGTGATCCAACTTGTAGGAAGCTTGGGAAGATGTTCCTATTGGCCTGATTCGCTAACAAGTAAAGCAATAAGTTGGACATAAATATGTAAAGCAATAGGTTGGACATAAACATATAAAGTAATAAGTTGGACATAAACATGTAAAGCAATAAGTTGGACATAGACATATAAAGTAATAAGTTGGACATAAACATGTAAAGCAATAAGTTGGACATAAACATGTAAAGTAATAAGTTGGACATAAACATGTAAAGTAATAAGTTGGGCATAAACATGTAAAGTAATAAGTTGGACATAAGCATGTAAAGTAATAAGTTGGACATAAGCATGTAATAAGTAATAATTCGCTAACAATGTTTATGGTGCTTGAAGGTTAAAGCCAGAGAGATAATGATGATACTATATGTACTAAGTCTGTAATCAGATAGAAACATCATCTTATTAGTACCAATGATATTATATGTACTAAGTCTGTAATCAGATAGAAACATCATCTTATTAGTACCAATAGAATGATTTGGACATGAATGTAAACTAGCAGTCGACATTGCAACCAGAGGTAGAAGTGGGTGCTAAGATGGAGCGTTTGACCGTTGGAGACTATAACTAGGTCATCGAATGGCTGTTAGTGTTAATGAGGAACGTGTTGTAAGACATATAAAGAGTATGCGTCATGCTCAGCTACAGAATTAGGTGCATAGAATTCAATACTTAAAAGTGCCATCACATTGTAGACACAGATATCAATGCTTTTCATGTGTTGTTTGTATGATTTAATTCTATGTTCAAAGCAATAACAACTGCATTCAACTGATTGTTATTTACTAACACAATTATCTAATTGATTAATTTATAATAGGGAACAACATGTGAGGTTAGGTTGCATATGCAGGCTGACTACTGTTGTGTTTCGGGGTTATAATACACAATAGTGGATGGCTTGTTGTGGGATATGATTTCAAAGGTATTAACTTAGAATGGGGAACAACATGTGAGGTCAGGTTGCATATGAGGCCTACTGCTTTTGTGTTTCGGGGTTATGATACACAACAGTAGATGGCTTGTTGTGGGGCTTGATTTAAAATTTATTGGTTTAGATATTTTACAGGGAACATTTAATAAACGTGGTTTGTTACATCAGCTCCACAGCATGATTGGTTTATGCAATATACTTAATTGATCATAATATTGTTTTAATTTATTTTCATATATAATTTCCGTTACAAGTAGTAAGTGTAGATACAAGGAATACACGGATATCGTGGTACAATGTTGTGTGGTGGGATTGAAGTAACTCCCCTAAACGGACAAACCAGCACACTAACGTTTTGCCAAGATTGATGATACACCCAGGCGGTTAGTCTAAGAGGTTTTGGTAAACTCTCTTTGAGCTGATGCGCTAAGGCAGTGTATAAAGTGCCTAGGTTTAATAATTGAGATGTAATGACAACGCTACTAATATTATCAATCGATTACTTGTTGGTTACTAACACAATTGATTGACTGAGCCAAGAATTATTACAGTTAATTCTTTGATATATATATTAGAAAGATTGTTGAATTTCTCATGAATAAATTATACAGGTTAATGATTAATATCATTTTGCATTATTTACTTACGTTCGTATATACTAATAGAATTGATTTCAGTAAATTGTGATTTATTAATTTAAAGGAAGGAGTTTCTTAGATGCATAATATGTTATGTATTATTTTATTATTTTATTATTTTATTATTAGATTATTAGATAGATAACGAATTTAAATATGAATAGATTGATAAATACTAGTATAAAATATAAAATGGAGAATATTATATACGTTAGTGATGAATATTATGAAAATTACCACATTTTGAGTATGATGGTGGTACGTAAGTCGGACTGGAGCGGTCATTGACATGAAATTGTCTCAAGCTTAATAACTGCAACTATGTTCATTGATTACAAGTTAAATCTAAAACGACGGCGTTCAAGATGAAAGTCATCAGACTATCCCCATAGTGATAGCTTGCAATGACAACGTATTGAGCGTAGTCCAGCCATGGTCGGTGGGAGAAGTTTAAAACTTCTATGGATGACCGACAAAATCCTTGGAGTCCTGCGACGAGTGATTTTTACAAATAGTCTTTGAATTTTGGCAGATGAAGTTGAGCGATGGTCAATTTAGTATGGCCACAATGGATGCTACCTACCAACAACATGCTAATTGTTTAAATTAACAGTATCGCACATATGGGGAACTAAAATGTTGGTTCTGAAAGTTCATAATATAAAATTACCTTATATTAATAGACAATGGAACTTACTTGCTGAAATTTTGTTTCAGGTTAGAGAGAATATTTAGAGTTAAATTAAATAGATTAAAGGTCGTAGGATAATATATATGTATTTGACATTTAAAGGATGATTAGTGGATTCCTATTTTTCAGAATGACAAGAAGTTATCAAGTGTTACTGTCAGATTACAGATAATTTAAATTATAATTAGATTACAATGTCGAAACATTGTAATATATACATGTGGAACTATTGTTAGACAAACCTACAGAATCAGATGCAGTTGAATTGAAGAGTTTGAATTTGAAAACAAAACATGCTTCACATTATTTTCAGTGAAGCGGGAGAGAGTGCCATGGTCCTGGTAAAGGCATGGATGAGTGATGCCGTAACCCAAATTAGACGAGGTAAGAGGTTATGGTAGTGTTCAGTAAATGGACACCTGGACAGTGAAAAGTGGATATTTTTACACAGCATGAAAATGCTGGGACTCGCTTCGCAGTCAAACAGGAAGCGGGATCCGGACAAGGGGATTCAAGGCTGTGGTTTCGTTCAGTGCGGACCACGTTGTGAATCGAGTTGCGGCCAAAATTGAGCCACCCTTTTATGTTAGTTAATGTATAGCAATGTGGTGTTTATTATAATGTGGAATATAGGATGGTGTATGTGATGTGTTCACGCTACAGTGTTGAGATGAATTGCCTTACATTTCCAACATACGACTTGTTTCTCTACTGCACCTCTTCTTTTGATATGTCCCGTCACTTTCATTTGTCTTTGTCTTCTTTTTCTTTTTGTTTTTGGTTGCAAACGCCCGCTTTAACAAAAACCTAAATCCGAGTCCGAGCCACATTTGTACAGGAGAGAGGAGTTGTGTTTAATAGTAAGTTGGCGTACTTTGTGTAGAATGGCAGAGTGTAACGAACAGCAAAGTAAAGTGCGGAGAAGCTGCCACGCAGGCGACTTGATGATGATGAAAGTACAACTAATACCCCTAGGCATCATATTTGTACACCAAGCAACCAGCCGCGCCGTGGCAGACATAAACATGTAAAGTAATAAGTTGGACATAAGCATGTAAAGTAATAGGTTGGACATAAACATGTAAAGTAATAAGTTGGACATAAACATATAAAGTAATAAGTTGGGCATAAACATGTAAAGCAATAAGTTGGACATAAATATGTAAAGCAATAGGTTGGACATAAACATATAAAGTAATAAGTTGGACATAAACATGTAAAGCAATAAGTTGGACATAGACATATAAAGTAATAAGTTGGACATAAACATGTAAAGCGATAAGTTGGACATAAACATGTAAAGTAATAAGTTGGACATAAACATGTAAAGTAATAAGTTGGGCATAAACATGTAAAGTAATAAGTTGGACATAAGCATGTAAAGTAATAAGTTGGACATAAGCATGTAATAAGTAATAGGTTAGATATAAACATGTAAAGTAAAAAAAAGTTTGACATAAGCATTTACAATAATAATTTCGACATAAGCATGTAAAGTAATAGGTTGGACATAAATTTAAAATATGTAAAGTAATAAGTTGGACATAAACATGTAGAGTAATAAATTGGACATAAGCATGTAAAGTAACATATTGAACAAAAGCATGGAAAGTAATAAATTGAACATAAACATGTAAAGTAATAAGTGGGCATAAACATGTAAAGTAGTAAGTTGGACATGACCATGTAAAGAAACAGTTTGGACGTAAGCATGTAAAATAATAAGTTGGACTTAAACATGTAAAGTAACATTTGGACAGATGTCTAGAAGAAACAAATGTCTCGGATCCCAGGAGTATTTAGCGTGCTGCTCATATAATGAGTAACTTATCAACATTGGTGCATTGCTTCACATTTCTTCTTCGGGTGTCTGGTCTAAACCAGGCATTAGCTATCAAGATTCCCAACGACTCTCTTACATCTGATATTTTAATGAACTTAATGTTGCTTACTGTATTATGTGCTGCTTATGTGCTAAAGCTTTCTACAATATCCTGGCAATGTCTCTATTTGCTTCTCTTGCCAAACATTTCCAACATACGACTTGTTTCTCTACTGCACCTCTTCTTTTGATATGTCCCGTCACTTTCATTTGTCATTGTCTTCCTTCTTTTCTTTTTTTGGTTGCAAACGCCCGCTTTGAACTCAAGCGTAGTCCATACACGTGCCACTACGTCGTCAACTGGACTGATTTTTAGGTGTGGATTATCTTTCCATATTACCAGTGTCCCTCGCCATCAGACGACCCCACTCCGACTTCTTAGGTACTGGCCATGTACGTCCCCAAGTCAAGGACGAGAAATCAACATTTCAGTCCAACTGACCGGTGTATGTGATTGAACCCGCTTTTGTTTCCTTCTTTGTCCAAAATATTCTTAATTTTCGTTTTAAAAATCATAACTCTGCTTCCTCCAGTCTCCAGATCATTTCATTACTTTTCCAGCATTCGCATCTTTATGGAGAGATGGGGGATAGATTGTGATTTCAATGATATTTCTCATGTTATAATGTCTTATTCCTTCTCTTCTACTGAAACCGCTGGGTTTTTTTTTTTTTTTTTTTTCTCTCAAGAACTTCATTTTAGATGTAATCTTTTTTCTGTTGTATTGAATAGAGTGGAAGGAAAAAACCGAAAAACAGCACTCGGAACATTTCCATTTGTGCTCCGTCCTCATATTCAACAGCCAGCGAAGAGTTCCAGTTGTAGCCCGATCTGTCCGTCTGACCTTTCTTCGGAATACTGACTGTCGTCCAGAGAATCCGGCCACTCCCTGCAGCACCATTCTCTCCATGCTGTGATAATTGATCTGTTCTGCCTGACCATACACATATTCTTATTTTCTGTCCGATGTTAGGCACTGCTTTACCTTATTGGTATGCATTTTGTATTTATCTCTTGTGGCTCGATTTCTGTACTGGTGTGTAGTTGCTTCAGTAATAGTTATTTTATGTTTAGTCGTGTATCCTTTACAGGACGTCGAAGTCAACACCAATATTAATTTTCGCTGTTGTGATCTCTTGGCAAGTTTACGTTCAGTAGTTTGCCACTGCTTTCTGAACAACCGACATCTATACCAATTCGTAAAATCCAACGCAAGACAGTTTGCTGCCAAATCACCAGCAGCTGTATTTCGAAAGCGGGTGTGCGGGATTACGAACTGCATCCGTAAATCCTTCGCCATGGAGCCGGCTTCAGTAATAGTTTTTGTTTTCTTTTTGTTCGCATATCCTTTACAGGACATCGCTGTCAACATCAGCATCTTTCAGATAATTGTTGATTTCTTGGCAAGATTACGCTCAGTAGTTTGCCATTGCTTTCTGAGCGACCGGCTTACATACCCCGTAAGTTAACGACACGGAGAGAACCGCTACTGATTCTCGCGCATGTCACGTTACTTACGAGAGTATACGGGATTACGGAGAAAGTCGTGTAACACGTAGACCAGGGAGACCGGCTCAGTAATAGTGACTGGCTAGTAAATAAACACATGTTTGTATGACTGGGTAACCAGTATAGACAGTTCTCTCTAACAAAGATGTACATGGATATACTGTCCTGGTCGTGCTAGAGTACAAGCATAGACACTTCTCTCTAACAAAGATTTACATGGATATACAGTCCTGGTCGTGCTAGAGTACAAGCATAGACAGTTCTCTCTAACAAAGATTTACATGGATATACTGTCCTGATCGTGCTATGTACAAGCATAGACACTTCTCTCTAACAAAGATTTACATGGTCGTGCTAGAGTACAAGCCTAGACACTTCTCTCTAACAAAGATTTACATGGATATACTGTCCTGGTCGTGCTAGAGTACAGGCATAGACAGTTCTCTCTAACAAAGATTTACATGGATATACTGTCCTGATCGTGCTATGTACAAGCATAGACACTTCTCTCTAACAAAGATTTACATGGTCGTGCTAGAGTACAAGCATAAACAGTTCTCTCTAACAAAGATTTACATGGTCGTGCTAGAGTACAAGCATAGACAGTTCTCTCTAACAAAGATTTACATGGTCGTGCTAGAGTACAAGCATAGACAGTTCTCTCTAACAAAGATGTACATGGATATACTGTCCTGGTCGTGCTAGAGTACAAGCATAGACACTTCTCTCTAACAAAGATTTACATGGATATACTGTCCTGGTCGTGCTAGAGTACAACCATAGACAGTTCTCTCTAACAAAGATTTACATGGATATACTGTCCTGGTCGTGCTAGAGTACAAGCATAGACACTTCTCTCTAACAAAGATGTACATGGATATACTGTCCTGGTCGTGCTAGAGTACAAGCATAGACACTTCTCTCTAACAAAGATTTACATGGATATACTGTCCTGGTCGTGCTAGAGTACAAGCATTAACACTTCTCTCTAACAAAGATGTACATGGATATACTGTCCTGGTTGTGCTAGAGTACACGCATTAACACTTCTCTCTAACAAAGATTTACATGGATATACTGTCCTGGTCGTGCTAGAGTACAACCATAGACAGTTCTCTCTAACAAAGATTTACATGGATATACTGTCCTGGTCGTGCTAGAGTACAAGCATAGACACTTCTCTCTAACAAAGATTTTACATGGATATACTGTCCTGGTCGTGCTAGAGTACAAGCATCGACAGTTCTCTCTAACAAAGATTTACATGGATATACTGTCCTGGTCGTGCTAGAGTACAAGCATCGACACTTCTCTCTAACAAAGATTTACATGGATATATTGTCCTGGTCGTGCTAGAGTACAAGCATCGACAGTTCTCTCTAACAAAGATTTACATCGATATACTCTCCTGGTCGTGCTAGAGTACAACCATAGACAGTTCTCTCTAACAAAGATTTACATGGATATACAGTCCTGGTCGTGCTAGAGTACAAGCATAGACACTTCTCTCTAACAAAGATTTACATGGATATACAGTCCTGGTCGTGCTAGAGTACAAGCCTAGACACTTCTCTCTAGCAAAGATGTACATTGATATACTGTCCTGGTCGAGCTAGAGTACAAGCATCGACAGTTCTCTCTAACTAAGATTTACATGGATATACTGTCCTGGTCGTGCTAGAGTACAACCATAGACAGTTCTCTCTAACAAAGATTTACATGGATATACTGTCCTGGTCGTGCTAGAGTACAAGCATAGACACTTCTCTCTAACAAAGATTTTACATGGATATACTGTCCTGGTCGTGCTAGAGTACAAGCATCGACAGTTCTCTCTAACAAAGATTTACATGGATATACTGTCCTGGTCGTGCTAGAGTACAAGCATCGACACTTCTCTCTAACAAAGATTTACATGGATATATTGTCCTGGTCGTGCTAGAGTACAAGCATCGACAGTTCTCTCTAACAAAGATTTACATCGATATACTCTCCTGGTCGTGCTAGAGTACAACCATAGACAGTTCTCTCTAACAAAGATTTACATGGATATACAGTCCTGGTCGTGCTAGAGTACAAGCATAGACACTTCTCTCTAACAAAGATTTACATGGATATACTGTCCTGGTCGTGTTTGAGTACAAGCCTAGACACTTCTCTCTAACAAAGATGTACATTGATATACTGTCCTGGTCGAGCTAGAGTACAAGCCTAGACACTTCTCTCTAACAAAGATTTTACATGGATATACTGTCCTGGTCGTGCTAGAGTACAGGCATAGACAGTTCTCTCTAACAAAGATTTACATGGATATACTGTCCTGGTCGTGCTAGAGTACAAGCATCGACAGTTCTCTCTAACAAAGATTTACATCGATATACTCTCCTGGTCGTGCTAGAGTACAACCATAGACAGTTCTCTCTAACAAAGATTTACATGGATATACAGTCCTGGTCGTGCTAGAGTACAACCATAGACAGTTCTCTCTAACAAAGATTTACATGGATATACTGTCCTGGTCGTGTTTGAGTACAAGCATAGATACTTCTCTCTAACAAAGATGTACATTGATATACTGTCCTGGTCGAGCTAGAGTACAAGCCTAGACACTTCTCTCTAACAAAGATGTACATGGATATAATGTCCTGGTCGAGCTAGAGTACAAGCATGGACACTTCTCTGTAAGAAAGAAATGCATGGATATAATGTCCGGGTCATGCTTGAGTACAAGCATGGACACTGCTCTGTAAGAAAGGTTTGCATGGATATACTGTCCTGGTCGAGCTAGAGTACAAGCCTAGACACTTCTCTGTAAGAAAGATTTGCATGGATATACTGTCCTGATGGTGCTAGAGTACAAGCATAAACACTTCTCTGTAAGAAAGATTTGCATGGATATAATGTCCGGGTCGTGCTAGAGTACAAGCATGGACACTTCTCTGTAAGAAAGATTTGCATGGATATACTGTCCTGGTCGTGCTAGAGTACAAGCCTAGACACTTCTCTGTAAGAAAGATTTGCATGGATATACTGTCCTGTTCGTGCTAGAGTACAAGCCTAGACACTTCTCTGTAACAAAGATTTGCATGGATATACTGTCCTGGTCGTGCTAGAGTACAAGCCTAGACCCTTCTCTGTAACAAAGATTTACATGGATATACAGTCCTGGTCGTGCTAGAGTACAAGCCTAGACACTTCTCTCTAACAAAGATTTACATGGATATACTGTCCTGGTCGTGCTTGAGTACAAGCCTAGACACTTCTCTGTAAGAAAGATTTGCATGGATATACTGTCCTGTTCGTGCTAGAGTACAAGCCTAGACACTTCTCTGTAACAAAGATTTACATGGATATACTGTCCTGGTCGTGCTAGAGTACAAGCCTAGACACTTCTCTGTAAGAAAGATTTACATCGATATACTCTCCTTGTCGTGCTAGAGTACAACCATAGACAGTTCTCTCTAACAAAGATTTACATGGATATACAGTCCTGGTCGTGCTAGAGTACAACCATAGACAGTTCTCTCTAACAAAGATTTACATGGATATACAGTCCTGGTCGTGCTAGAGTACAACCATAGACAGTTCTCTCTAACAAAGATTAACATGGATATACTG